>JAULKM010000013.1:2660791-2686713 GCA_032355605.1 Rubia tinctorum
ACTGGGCTAGGCCCCGCAGACGTAGGTGGATTTCACCGAACTGCGTAACCAAGTTGTGTGTCTTGCATTTATTTACTGTACATACTTGGTTAGGTTAACCTACGTTGGAACATAGGTTTAAAGATTAAATCGGTTAAAACGGTAAAACCAGTTTTTCATTACCCACTCATTTCATTCACCGAAAATCCTACGAACTAAAATTATAGTGCCATATAAACGAAACACTTCCTCCGTCCTAGGAGAATTTGCCCGGAATCTTTTTCACGATCTCCAAAACACATGTTTTACTGTAATTATATGAAACTGAGAACAATAACAATACGTAAAAATTTGATATATAGAAACTACGTGTTTCGACGTACAATAATATGATTGTCCATATATAAATTCAATTATATAGTCAAAGTTTAACAATTTTAATTGTCAAATAGCAATTGTGCAGATACGATTGGTAGGTAGTGATGGATTGCAAAAGTCTCATACTACTTAATTCAAAGAAAAATTGAAGTAGTTTTTGTCTCTTTGAATTGATCCGCTGTCACAATAATTTATTCGATCGACTACAACTGTAACCTTTGAAATCAAGCTTCCTTTTTTTCACTTGCAAAATAAAAAAGGATGGTTGCCAGATTGCATAGCTGAAAAAAATCGAACAATATCTCTGACAACATATGGTTTGGTGGCCGTGTGGAAAATGATCACAAAATACAAAAATAATAATAATATATATATATATATATATAGATATTAAAAAAGAAAAAGAAAAAAGAACGATGAAAGGTGTTTAAACCAACTATTCATGTCAAACAAGCGTTTGCCCCATATCGAATTTAGCCACACACATTTAACATCAACCTAAAGACCATTGTATTCAATACTAAACCAAGAATTAACATATTGTGTAAAAAAACTAACCAACAATTAACATCTCATAATTAATCTCCACGGCTCTAAATATGTACTATGCCCTACTTATCTTCGGCAATTTCACGTGTTGATTATCTACTTATTGAATGATGATCAATTTGATTCTTTTTTATATGGGCCATTCTTTTAACACTTTTGTGGATTTGTTTAGTACCTATTATCTCTGGCCGAATTTTGGATCCGACCCGAATCGACTCGACGAACTCAAACCAAACTCGATCCTGACCCGTAAAATATTGACCCGAACCCGACTTGACTCAAACTCAATCCGAAACCCGATTCTGACCTGATAAGTTGGGCCCAACTCAAACCCGACTCGACCCGAACTCAACCCGAAACCCGATTCTGACATGATAATTTGGGTCTAAACCCTAACCCAACGCGACTCAAACTCAACCCGAAACCCGATTCTGACCTGATAATCTGGAACCAAACTCAACACGACCGAATCAACTTGAAATCTTATTACGACTCAAACATGATTTAATCGGCATACATTTCAACTTGAACCCGATTCAACCTTATCCATAATCAACCTGTAACAGATTCAACTCGAGAAATAACATACAAAACTCGACCCATAATCACCTAGGAAAATAACCGACATAATCAATCTAATTTTGACCCTAGCTCAGTAGTTTATTTAGTTCAAAATAATTGAAACTTTGCGGTTTGGACATATACGAGTGAACGGAAAGTACTCAAAAGTCAACATTGATTACTTCTACACAATATTAGAAAATTATACCGTGGGTCAAATCTGTGTTACCCCATTATCCATTGCATCAAAATACATGATTTTGTTATCCTTGCCTAAATATAGAAATCCCATTAAATAAACGATTTTTTTGGTTAAATGTTAGAAAACGCTAAAGTATTTGATACTGTGACCCATTTTCCAAAACCTTTTCCTTTCCTATTCTAGCTTTCTTTCCTATCCGACCCAACAAACAGACTTCAACACTTTCCAACCAGACCCAAATCGACCCGAAAAATAGATTTTGACCCATTTCGACTTGACTCGTTTTAACCCTAACTTGTTTGACCCTAAACTCGAACCTGACCCGAATAACCGAATTGACAGCTCTAATTATTATCCCTAGTTCCAATTAAAACGGTAAAATTCCTCTGCCTCATGTCAAATTGTATATTCGTGATTATTACACTATTTAACAGACATGTTTGACCATTAATATGTTTAACTATATATAACAACGGTAAAATAATTAATATTTCAAAACTGTTTGTTACGAAAAATTCAACAATATCACATATGATAATATTATTACTCATATATCTATTCAAATATACGGTCAAAATTTAATAGAGAATGGTGTTCAAAAATTAATTGTGCAATTTGAGCTATGATGGAGGGAGGAGTAAAATTACTCATTTAGTTAAAATTGACTTAGTTCCTATTCTCTTCAACCGATTTTATATTAAAATGAATTGAAATTAAACATAGTAAACATTTAAAATGGATGATAATTTTTTCATATCATCAATTAAAAATTTACCAATCTGAAGTGAATTAAACTGAAGTACAGATAAGGTGGAAAAAATATGACCTAAGTTAATCATAAAATTCTATTGTAGTCTTTTCTTCTTGTTATTACAATTGTATGAGATCTACATGAATCCATACAAGCTTAAAAATTCAAGATAAGCAAAGATATGATGAATTTTGCACATAATTTCTAAAACAATATGCAACCTTAAAAGTACACGTATAAAGCACAGCAGCAAAAATATGGCAACCCCTTGGTTAAAAGAATCTTGTTTGGGTTTTACGAAGGAGAATAAACAAAAGAAAACGTATGGCATTTTCCACTTCAGAAAAATTACACATGCGCCATATATAGACATGCAAAGCACGTGCCGAATTTCTGGAAATGTCCAGACCAAATCCCGTCCTTCTAAGCGGGAAGTTTCGGATCAAACTACATCGGACTGGTGTTTGAATTTCAATGGGATTTGATTTGCTTGGCTTTGCTTTTCTTTTACATTTTACCTTTCAAGAACTGGGTGCAGAAGAAGTATGATGGCCAATCAATGAGTTAGGAGGCGTGGATGATCCGTCTTTATCAATGGACCATCTTGATTTTGAAGTTTAACTTTCATCAACCTTGTGACAACTAAGAAGACTATCAAATTGTGTACGAGTTGTTTTGATTGCTGTTAAATTTTAAGGAATTTTTAGGTTTTTGTATTTGAGTTTTGGTGATGAGTATAGAGTGATTCACAATCTTACATGTTGTTGTAGTTTTTCTTTAATCTGATCTGATGTGGGTTAAATTTACTTCAATATGATTACTCACGTGATGATATATGATATATTTTCGGGATCCAATTTAAACACATTTAAATGGTCACAAATAATGCTATACATACTCTGATCCTATTTAAATTTTGAGCGATTTTGGACTGGCATTTTAGAATCGATATATTATTATAATATATTTTTTAATTCAGATATTGGCCATTCTAATATTTAGATTGGGTGAATGAGACGACTCAATAATCAATTAAGTGGTCTATTTTTCATGAGCCGATTTTTTTTTACGCTAGTGGGGGAACCGCGTCGACAGTGACGACGGATTATGTCTGCTATCCATATCCGACAACAAATGCGAGGTAAAAGAAAGCGGCATTGAACCAGTTTCAATTTGAAACTAGTAACGAAAGATGTTATAAAAATAGAGCTCTCTGATTTCGAATGGAATCCTATAACCCCGACAAATACAAGCACCACCACCCCTGCCGTCGTTGACAACTTTTGGGTTTTCTCCCCACTATCACCGAGACATGCAAATGCAAACACAATCATCATCAACCATACCAAGTCTACCAGCAACACCATTGTCGCCAACACAATCCCACCATCTCCAAATAGCAACAATGGACACCAAACCCTTCACACGGGAGCTCTTCACGGCCTTATGCAATCTAGACTCGCCTGAGAATTCATCTGCAACGAAGTGTGCCAATATAAAAACTCATTTGAGAACTCGTACGTTGCACCCCCAATGATATCTGCATAATCTATGTGAACGTGTAGATGTCAAGAGGCTTATTCAGACGACGATGATAACTGTAAGCAAGCAAAGTGGATTGATTTCAAGTAAGGGATTTGGAACTACAAGGGGAAGCAACATGGGCATGGAGAACATGGGGAGCAAAGGGGAAAGAAAATATGAAATGTGCCAGTCAATGGTACTCCATGTGTCTCATTTCAACCTGCAATTTAACTATTCATTTAGTCAAAACTTGTTAAATTTGACCTTAAAATTGAATTAGTATATAAGTATAAATATTATTGCGTGATACATTATTAGATTGATTATAACATATATTTTCAAAATATCAACTTTTCACAAATTTTAGTTGTCCTTATTAAAAAATACTAAGGATAAAACATTTCCAAAGTCAACTGATGAAAGTCAAAATATGTAGTTTGAAATGGGACGGTGAGAGTATGAAATGTGTGAAAGGAAAGGAAGAAATATGGAAGGTGCCATCAAGGTGTAATTTTTGAACCGCCTGCTAATCGAATCACCATCTAAACACGATTTAACCATCTTCTATCGTTCCATTTTTATCTAATTTGCCCTTTTATTTTGAGATTCCGATTTCAAAACTTATCACATAAAGTCGTTCTATAAAATAACATGGAACCGCATTCGTAACCCATTTGTACACTAGTATAAATATATCACCGATTTTAAAATACCATACATAAAATATATAATAAAGAATGACGGGGACTACATTCACTCGTACTCCCAACTAAATCTGGTCTGATTCAAAATTTTAGATTGAACGAACGAAATTGACTGACGTGATCCGACCCATCTGTCAAGGTGCCCACCTACAAGTGTTGCACAAGTTAACAATTTATCATCATAAAGTTTCTCCCCTTGTATGTGCTGGTAAAATTCACTTGGTTCACTCTTACATGATTCATCGAAAGAAAGAAGGAAGGTGAATAGTGCATGATGCAAGCATCCCACACAATAAAACACAATAGACAGGCTACCAAATGCAAATAAAAAGATCCAATCACAAAAGAAATACAGAAAATAAAGAGAAGGACCCAATAGTAGACAATTACAGCTTGCATATGTGAAGGATGAATTTGTATGTTTGAGCTGCAGCCAATGGACCCCCTGCTTTCATGACTTGTTCGACTACACGTTTATTATTGCAAATTAATTTGCTAGCAAAATGCATGCACCGTACTGCAAATTAATGAAATGTTTCTCAACAAAATTGTAAAATTGCAAAATGGGTATGAATATATATATCTGGAATTTGGCCATTGATGGGGTAGAGTGGAGAGGCCTAAACCATCAGAATCAGATTCGTAGTTTCCAGTGCTAGAGGGCATCTACACCAATCATGCACAGGAAAATCTCATTTCCTCAACAATGCAACTTTTTTTTAAAAAAATCTTTTGGAAAAATTCTCCTATTATAACGACTAACGGTTATATCGTGACGGAGGGAAGGGGAATTGGAGGGGGTTCCAGACCCCGTCAATAATTTTTCAAGGGATATTACTTTTTGAAAACTACCCTTCAGTGCCTTAATTTTTTTAAGCCTATCAGTTTTTTAAAAATCACCATTCAGACCATCAAATTGAATTAAATTACCTTTATTGAATAGTATTAAATTTTAATTAACTAGTCCCTGCCACATAAAGTTTCTGGCTTCACCCCTGGGTTAGACTAATTATAAAAAATTTCATTTCAATAACCTTTAGCGTCATATTGTAATTTTTTGAAAAAATGTAGACTTTCGTTAATCTTCAAAGCCTCCAACCATCTCCTTTACATCACAACTATCTCCTATCATACTCTACCATAAATTTATCAACTTAATCCCTCATTTTTGGTATTTCCTAACTCCTATATACAATAGTATCCAAAATTTGATCAAGAATATTTTCCTCCCTTTTTTCATCCTTACAACAAGCTCCGTTTCTCCATTGCCAAATGCCATATACAACCTCTGTGATTGCAGTTTTAAGTAACCATGACTTCTTTCCTCCCACCCCCCTGTATTGCATCACCAGCCACTTTATCACATCGTTCCATTTATCCAGTTTCCTATCCTCCTGCAACCATAACAGAGTTTCATGCCAAATTCTCGTCGTTTTTCTGCAACCAAAGAACAGATGCTCCATTGATTCCTCCTCGTCACACAACGCACATTTGCTGTCTACCTGAATCTCAAATTTAACCTCCGTTACATTCCCGCTCTTTATATAAACCTCATGAACCTATTTGATCCACAATCCGCCTGTTTTTACACAAGTTCCATAGTATTAAAGCACACCGAGGCTATTTGCAGGTTGTAAAACTATCTCAAGAAAGTCTCTTGTATCATGGGAGGAGATTTGCAATATAGCTATAATTATTTATACATTGAAATACATTTTTAAAGTTTTTCAGAGAATCTCATTGCAATAAATGAAAACAAACATCAAATCACCTCATTAGTTACATCAATCATAAAATAGCCCCGTCTAACAGGTAGTCGGTCTAAACCAGCATTTTGCGTTAAATTAATTTTCACTATTTCCATACTCCCTCTGGTTTCTTAACAGCGACTTCCTTTTTTATGATATTTTTTCAAGGCATGTTTGACCACCGATAACTTTAATTTCATACAATAACAGACTATAAAAATTTACTTTTTAGAAATTACATGTAACGGGGAATCCAAAAACACCTCACATGAAGTCCGTTATTGTATGCAATTAAAGTTATTTATGATCAAATATGTCTTGAATTTTTTTTGCAGCCAAACGGAGACAATATTAGAAAACCAGAGGGAGTATACGAAATCAAAATTGAAATTGAGGAGAATCTTTATCCTGCCATAAAGTGAGGGGTCAAAACCAATGGCATTATAATGCAAGGGACGATTTAGGTGATTTACAACATCTGAGACTGAGATTACAAGATATTCCGCGAACAAGGGAACGACGCCGTTTGGTACTTCTGAATTCTGAACCAGAAACCTCGTCGATCTTCTTCACAGAGTGATTAATTTAAAAGTAGAATATAATATCAGTTGCAATTGGAAGAGAAATTTTGGCGGGAAAATGGAGCTTCTGAAGCTCTCCAAATTCAAGCTTCAACTTAAAGCCCTAATCTCTGAAGCCAAGCAACTCAAAGTAATAGCTACACTGAAAATTGGCCTAATTGTAGTTGATTATTACGTTTTCTGCCCTAATTGAATGAATGTTTGCAGGAACAAGAGCGATCAGCGGGCAATCAGGTTCAGCTAATCATTCAGGTATTTCCTTTTCACATTTAAGCTATTATGTTTTGCAGAAATGCTATACAAGCATACAGTATGCAGTAGCTGCTTTGATTATTTGTGCAACGGTGGATGCTTCCAGAACCAGACGCAGAGGGAGGAGGGATTCGGCCAGAAGATTGCTGATCAGCTGCAAGCTGAATTAAGTTTATCGAATGAAATGCGGCAACAGCTCGAAAAGAAGGTTCGAGGTTTTGCTTTGTTTGAATGCTTTATTTATTGCCTCTTCATTTGAATGCAGTCGTTGTAGTAAATGAAGACATCCCTCATTGTAATAATATTTCAATTGAAGATGCAGTAGTAAATTCAGGTTCTGTCCGCGATTCTCATCCATTTTCGTAAAATGTTGTAGGGCCTAGGAATCTCAATGGAAAACACATTATGAAAAGTGCATTAGCACATACAAATTCTAAAGTTCTGGCTTTCTTGGTGGAGGCAGCTTCACCAGAATGTCAGAAGCTTTCGACTCCTACAGTAGATCCCTTGCAGGAGGAGTGTGGCATTGATTCCACTGTCTCGGAGGTTGGTGAATGAATATCATAACAATGCAAGTCGATTAACCAGATACAGCTTGTTGATGACATGACACCCTTTGTCGTGACAAGTTCAGGCCGCTTTCCCGGCACAATCTGCTTGCTCACAACCTCAGTTTCAAGTCCGTTTATTCTCTTCTATTTGATATCGCCTATGATTTACGCACTTGAAGTGAAATTCTCAGCTATACTCGTGCTAGTTAGATGTCAATATGGAATCCTTGATCTGGTTTAATTTCTTTCTTCTGAAGGACGCCTCTGCAAAATCTCCGGAGCGACTGGATTCCTATTCAAGATCACAACAAGCAGACAACTCTTGTCAGGATATGGAAGAGCATGATCATCTATGAGAGTAAGAAGCCTCATAATACATGGTGTTAAAGAATTTGACATTGATGGTTGACAAATATAGATTGATACGTAGTACCTACCAATTAATTTTGCGATAGAAACTGATTCTAATATGGTATCAGAGGTCAGAGTTGGACTGATTGGTTATCACATGAAGTAGATGTCATTGTTTATATATGTCATATGTATCCGATGTTGGGCTGAAAAGGACTCTATGGTGGGCCTATGTTCTATTAGCATCTGAAGTTGGGCTGGAAACAACCCAATCCTTGACTGCTTCACAAGCAGTGATTCTCCAGACAGGCAGAGAGCAAAAGGACATGGATTTTGAGTAAATTATTTATTATAATTTGTAATTTTGCAGTTGGTAGTATTGGGTTGTCTGTTTTGACTAGAATATTGGCTTTTGCCTTTTGGTGGATAGACTGAGCTAACATAGGAACAAAAACGCAAACCGACTTTAGAATGCGTTCGAGTAATGGGTAGTCGCGCTCTCTGGAATTCAGAGCGTCTCGGAAATTGGACCTCCATAAATGTGTGGTATAGTACAGTAATATGCTAGGAGCATGTTCAACGGCTTATACTCTCCCTCCGTTTTTTTATGTTTGACACCATAAGTTTATGTGTTGTTTTTTTCCAAGTTGAAATGTATGGATGAAATTGAATGAGGAGAGTAAAAAGTTTAATAAGTGGTTGAGAATGGTGTACTTTTTGCCATAAAAGAAAACGTGACAATCTTATAAAAACATACTAAAATAGTAAGTGTGTCAAACATAGAAAAACAGAGGGAGTAATAGTTTTCATTGATTATAGGGATTTTACTTAATTTTTCAGATTCAATCTTATTCTCTAAAATAGAGATTTTGATGGGAGGGGAGATTTGTTTCCCTATATTTATAGAAAGAGAAAATGTTATAGAGAATGAAAATTTAATGCAATTTCATTTAAATGAATCAAATCATAACACAATATTTATTTTTCTATTAAATTTAAGTCTCATATTTTCTTCATTTTTCCGCTCTTACTGTAAAGTACATTCCACTTTCACCAAAAAAAATTAAAAGAATTACTACAATCTTGAATTCGGATGGGATGCTTCTTTATATATTTTTCAAAGGTTTTGTCAATAATGATTTGCTTAGAATGTTAAAATTTATGATTTTTTTAGATGTCATTATTCTAATTAAATTCTAAATTTTAGTTTTAGATATGTTATATTGATTGTTTTTAAAAACCAACTATTAATTTTTATAATATAAACATGACCCACACCACCATACCATTGATACCATCATCAATCAAAATGAGGCATCATTACAAAAAGTATGTTAGACACAAAAAAAATTAAAAAAATTTCCGCTTCTTTGGAAGAAAAAAATGCCAATCTGGATGTTGAATGTAGATTCTTGTACCAGGTTTAGTAGATAGTGATATAGGTTGAGCGTAAGTTTTATATAATTCATATACTCCATCCGTTTCATTGGATGTGATACAATTTCCATTTTTAGTTATTTTTGTGAATTTGACACTCTTTCCTTTTATGGCAAGATTCCTTCAATTTCATCCATTCATTCTACTTTTCTCTTTCTAAATTCAATTTCATCCACACGTTTCATTTACCTAAATTCAACCACCAAATGTTATGGTGACACATCCAACAAAACGTTAGTATGATAAAAATATGGAAAATATTGTTGAACTTTTTGAATGTTATTTAATTTTTATTTCAAATTGGGTGAAAATAAGAAAAAAGAAAAAAGTTTATAATTAATATTTAACTTCTAGTTTTCAATAACTATTAATTTTTGTAATATATTTTGGAGTGATTAAAAATCAACTCTTAGATTTAAATTAAAAGGTAATTATAGTGCATTAAATGTCAGATCATGTAAAATAGGGAAGTTGTTGTAGTTGGGTAAAAAAATACAGGGAATATTTGTTTTCATTCCTTATCCTAGAGAAAATTTTAGGGAAACTGTTGAATTTGATCTAATACGAAGTTGTATGATGGCAACGAGAACCCTTGTAGGAATCGGCCTTTTGTCTTAAGTGGCGGAACTAGTGCCATATTTGAAGTGGGTGAATTATACTGATAAAAATAAAACGTATTCTTTTCCAAAATTCTGAGAAGATAAGAGACAGAGCAAAAACGTTCAGGGGCGGAACTTTCAGGAGAAACAAAAATTTCCTTAACTATCGGAACTGAGTTTGGGCGGTCGCACCGGCTCGACCCTCCTCAGTTCCACTACTGTTTGTTGTTCATAAGTGGCAACCGACCAACCTTAGGATACTTAAATTTCGGGTCAAATTTCAGTTTAAATAAAAAAACTGTTAAAATATAAATTTTAGTCTAGGATGGAGGAAGTATGGCAGGTTTAGGACTTTTTTCTCGGCTTGAGATGACTGATTTAAAATTAAAACTAAACAAAAAAAATAAAGGTACAAGTAAATTTACTTCGACTTTAGATGTTACTAAATTTTACTGACATGAGTTTATGTCACTAAACCAAACTACTACATCAGTTCATGTCACAAAATTCATTGACACTTCTACATGTAAATGCTCACAAAAATATAAAGATACTCTATCATGTCACGATATTTTAATGACATGCTGAATAAAGACACTTCCATAAACGTCACTACTAATTTTAGTGATGCATTTGAGTGTCACTGGTATTTAAAAAAAGTGTCACTATTAGAATTTTTTTAATGATGATATTTTTTAAATTTAATTACTAGTTTAACACATTTTATTTAAATACTTATATTTCTAAACATGGACACGTGAGTGGATTATAGATTACAACATGAATTTTGGGTGGCTATTTTTTAAAAATAAAAACAATGATAATGACAAAATTTAAGAGGGGCCGAGTCGACCCTGGATCTCATGTGTTACGCAGCTGATTCGGATCACTCAAAGAAAGTTTGTGGTAAAGTAATGGCGGAAAAGGCACTCAAACTTTTGGGTTTTCGTAATCAAAACAAAACTACAAAAGTCTTACGAGTGAAACGCGAGCTAAAGACAAACGGAACCAGCACCATACTTAAGGATGGGCAGGGCAGTTGAACTATAATGACAAAAAATAATATATTTTTAAAATTCTGAGAAAAACAAGGGAGGAGAATTTTTTTTAGGGAGGTGAAACTATCAAGGAAAGTAAAAATTTCCTTAATTGGCAGAACTGAGGCGGGACGGCCGCACTACCCCGACCCCCTCATTACTGCATTTGAACGGATGAGTGATGTTCGGTTTTAGGACGGATCTAGAAATTTTAATTTAGTGAATCTGCCTCTAAAGTTAATGTTGAAATTTTAGAATTTGAAAGAATATAAAAGATCAAAATTAAAAATAATTTGAAACACCGATCAAAGATTATGTGAACCATCTATTTTTTAATGTATGTTTTTAATTTAAAAAAAAGATACTACTCATATTTTTTGGGTTGCCACTAACGTAGATCCGCCCCTGCTCAGTTCTTTCCAACTTGTTTATATATTTATTTAAATTATTTAAATCAAGTTTAGTTCAATAAATTTGTATTAATATTATTTAATTAATTTAATTTAATGAAAATAAATTACAAAAACATTACTCCACCCAAACAACGGAATATCTAGGTCATATCCACTTCACCAAAATCATCCTTTCATCAAATAATTCGACTTGTTTGGTACTCCATGTAGGCCAGTGACAGCATGGCCACTTGTACTGGTGGATATTGATTTCCTTAAAAGCTACTAACATTCAGAAAGTGGCTTTTTTTTTTCTTCATATTTTTTAAGCTTACACCAAAATTAAATTTCAGGAAATGTACCCATCCGTTTCATTGGACGTGCCACATTTTTCTTTTTTGATTATTTTTGTGAATTTGTCACACTTTTTTTATGGCAAGATTCCTTCAATTTCAACCACTCATTCTACTTTACCATTTCTAAATTCAATTTCATCCACACATTCATTCACCTAAAGTCAAGCACCTAAGGTTATGGTGTCACATCCAACGAAACGGAGATAGTATCTAAGGAAAAATTCAGCCTAACGTCCCGTCAAATGTATTCTTTCCATGAATTATAGGACATATTTAATTTAAATATTTGTTCTTTAATTGTAATAATCATAAAATTTAATTTATACGTTAATATCTAATAAAATTTATTGTGTAAAAATATTCAATATATTCAATTATAATTAAATAATAAAAATACAATATTATATCTTATTAAAAAATCACATTTTCAATACTCCCTCTGTCCCAGTTCAACCTGCACACTTTTTGGTCAACTTTCTCATACCATGTTTGACCAACGATAACTTTATTTATGTATAATAATGGTGTATTGAAATTTGATGTTTAGAAAATACATTATGCAGAGAATCCAATGATATCTCACATAGTGATATTTGTATCTGTATACTAGTTAAAATTTATGGTCAAATGTGTTTTGAGAAAGTTGACCAAAAAGTGTGCAGGTTGAATTGGGACAGAGAGAGTACCAAATAGTATCCTTTTTATTTGATTATAGGATAAAATGCATTCATTCCCCCAGTTCTTTGGTTAGTGCACATATACCTCTCAGATTTTTGAAAGTGCACATGTAACCCTGAATTTGCTGTGATTTAAAAATTCATAACCCTCCTGACTGAGTCCAGCGTTGACCTTTTGTTTTTCGGTGCTGACCAATATTGAAATCACCAAAATAACCTTAACTTGATTTTTTTAAAATCGAGTACCATTTTGTCCTCCATTAAAGTGGGGCACCCTTCTTCAACACCAATATCAAAATGCAGTGTCAAAATTTTGAGTCCAAAAATAGCGCGACTTGGACTGGAATCCAAAGCTCTTCATCCACGACCTGGTCAGCGCGGGACTTAGTTCCTGTTTCCCGCTACTCTGACGCCACCGTCGCTCTTCCACCGGTGGTCTACCGTCGCGCCGTTCACCACCATCGCGCCACCCCTGCCCAACCACCGTCGTCCCAACCCCAACCAAACACCGCCGATTTCCAATCTCAATCCCATCGCGAGCACCACCACTGCATCGTCCCATCCTGATTCCCAACCTCAACCCCGACGCCACACAACCGCACAACCGGTACCGCCGCAAGAACCACCACCGTCCTAGCTTTGTTCACGAATTCACTGATGACTCGTTCAAACTTTCTTCTTGCTGTAAATATCGCCGCTATTTGCCGAAAAATAGAACGATTAACGTCGAGAATGATTCAAAGAGTTAGAATGTATTTTAACAATATTGATTTTATAAAAAATACCTTTATAACCCTATTTACATCACGTAAGTGCCAATAAACTTGACAATGTTTGAAAGTGTCAATACAACTCTACCTAGTTGGCATAGGTTCAAAACTACCCATTCCAACCAATTTTTTTCCGAAATTATGTGAAATTACTATTTTACCCCTTTGAAAAAATAAATTTTAAAAGAAAATTGTGAAATGACTTCTCCACCCTTAACCCTTATGTCTTCTCCATTTCCCTTTCTCACTTTGTTCCTCTGCTATTTCTCAGTCGTCGTTCTCCTTTCTTCTCCATTCAATTCGCCATTTCTAACTTTGCCATCTCCCCTTTCTTCTCCGTTCAATCTGTCATTTTATCCCCGTTCAATCGAGGCCGACGTCGTTTACTCGTTGTTCACCAGTGGTCTCCCCTTTCTTCCACGTTCAATCTGACATTTTCTCCGCGTTCAATCGATGCCTCGCCGGAGCATAGCGACGATGTTCACTGGACAGGGCCAGAGAGAACTAAGCATGGTGCCAGAGCGCAGAGACGGCGAGAAGAAGGAGCTGATAAAGTATACTCTTTTCGATCTGGAATTGCAATTCAACCTCCAATCGTGAATTGCGCTAGGGTTCAAATCAAGAACAACCGGTGTTCGGGTTTAGAACGGGGGAGGTGGTGGTGGTGGCGGGGTTGGGGATGTGGCAGTGGTGGGGCTGGTTGGGTGGTAGGGGGAAGTGGTGGCCTGGTGGAAGTGGTGGTGGTCTGAGGGCAATAATGTCCTAACACCTATAGGTTTTAGGTTAAAGGGCATTTTAGTCATTTTTATATGTGATCGCGTGGGTCAACGCCGAAAATAGTGTCTTAGGGGTTATATTGGCACTTATGTAAACTAGTTAGGGTTGTTTTTGCACTAAAAAGTAAAAATCATCTAAGTGTTATATTGGTATTTAGTCAAATATGTAGAGTTATATTGGTATATATCCCTTGATTAAAAAGGTTCCTATATTTTTATACAACTTATTTATAGTTAAGTATAGCAAAATCTCAATTTTGATATTAGTGGCATAATCGAATCACTAAAAATATAGTGTGTGATCTTAAACATCGTTGTTTAAGTATTATAAGATGGAAAGACCGCAACAATGGATAGCAATAGCAGCACCGCATATGACACACTCCCTTCTAAATCAACATCTAATTGTTGGTCTCGTGTTATTACAGGTCATAAACACCATTTTGTAATATTATTACAAGAAGTTTATAAACAAGAAGTTTATAAACAAGAAGTTTACATTATAAACTAGCTTTTAATCTCAATTTGGATATTATTACCAAGGAGTATTTGTCTTTATATTTAATGTTAAAGATCCGTGGATCATCTCAATTTATGTACCAAGCAAGAAAAGAAAGCAAAAAAAAAAGGAATCGAAGTAGAGTATAAAGATCAAAGTTGAAGATGAGGAGAAAGCAAAAGGAAGCAACCGGCAAAGTAATAAAATTGGGTCCATTCATGGATATACTTCCCGTCTCACAAAAAATGATACATTTATTTTTTTCACGATTTTTAATGATCATATTTGACCAACAATATCTCTACACACAACAATTTTACATAAAATATTGATATTTAGAAAATGGATATTAAGATGAATCCAACAATGTCAGACATGATATTTTTATTTTATATATATATTAATATATTATTAGGGTCAAAGTTTATATAATTTGATTTGGAAACAGAAAATGTGTCATTTTCTATGAACGGATGGACTAATAAAGATATAATGCATTAAAACTTTGTGAGCAAGCCCATGAACTTACCACGTTTTTGTGGGATTCAAGATTCGTGATTTATAGTACTACAACACTATTCTCATCTTTTATTATTGAGGTCGGTATGGTATATCCAAGATTCCGATCCATTCAATCTCACAAAAATAAAATCCTCCTATTTTCATCAGTCATTACATAGAGTATAGATTATTGAGTCTTTATTTTAAAATGGTATTTTTATAAGTTATGGAAAAAATAATGTTTAAACTGCAAATTTAAAAAAAATTAAGATAAAATTTCTTGGCTGCATTAATCGGGTCATAAACTTATAACTACTACATATTGCATAATAATTTTTTAATATTAAAATTAAAATATTTTACTTTTCTATAATTTTAATTTGATTATCCGTCATCCCAAACTTTGCCTAGATTATAAGCATATTTCAAAATAAAATTGACTCAAATTATATTCTCTCCAACTTTATTTGAGATTCAGTTCAGGTAATTTTATCAAATTAATATTACTTCACTCATTTTTTTTATTTACTATTCCTTTTTATTGTATTCAATTTTAGTTTAATTTAATTCATTTAATTAAGAAATTAGCTTTAAAAGTACCGTCATTGCTGTATAACTTTTTAAAAGACCATTAACTAGCCCTTTTTCTGAGGCATCTTTATTTTTAGTTTTTAGTTTATAGTTTAAGTGTAATATATTGTAAATAAGTTTATAGAGAGAATAAGTCAATTAAAATTTAAAACTTTCATAAGAAGAAGAAAACCAATTAAACAATCATTTGCATTATATCTTTTCTTTACGGGTTAAAGTGTTCTGTATCACATTTGGGTTCACCAAATAGTAAAAAATTGTTTCTTTTGTATGTTTTAAAAAATAGAAATTCCATAAACCCCAATATAAATTATTTTCTAAAATTTAAAAAAATTCATATCAGCCCCTGCCATCTAAACTTTCCGCCCTGATATAGTCATTTATTTTTTACTTGAAGTCTACTCAAATGCTCGGTCCACTGATATATTATTATTAGCTGACCTAGAAGAAAATTGCCCTTCTATTTTCAACGAAACACGGTTAAATGCGGGCTTGCTTCAAAAACAATTTAGTGTAAAAAAAGAGTAATACTACCTCCATTTATCTACTTGTGAGTATATAGGTATATGTGCTTGAATTTTGATAAAAAGAATAGTGGATGAAAGTGAATATAGAAAGTAAAACGTACAATGAGCAGATGAAAATGAAGAAATCTTGTCAGAAATAAAAAAATGTGTCAGTTAAAAAAATCATACTACCTCTGTTAAAAAGACTTTGACACACTTTTTTTTCCATTTTTTCTCAAGACATGTTTGACCATCAATAACTTTTGCTACGTATGTTAATATCATGTAAAATTTAATATTTGGAAAGTACATGCTACGAAGAATCCAACGATATCTCACGTGATAATATTACTACTTATATATTACATGAAATTTATGGTCAAACATGACTTGAGAAATTTGACTAAAAAGTGTGACAAACATAGCTGAATGGAGGGAGTAAGTGTGACTAAAATAAAAAACAGAGGAAGTAAAATTCATGAGTACAACACATTCTTCCAGGTTATTTACTGCCGTAGAATCTCACTGTTAGTCAATATCATCACCTAGGGATTGCAAGTGCATAGTGGAGTAGTGACAGATGAACATGGACTTGAAAACCGTAAATGTAAAACAAGTTTCTTGAGTTTGATTTGAAATATAGCAATGCTCATTTTTTTAATAAAAAAAATACCACTCACATAAAATTTTCATAATTTAATTTAACATTTTATTGAATTGAATTAATATACAGATACATTTTTTAAAAAACAGGCTAATAAAAAGAAGGGTTAAATGTTTTTTTTTTCATTCTAACTTTAGGTTGAAAGTGTCAATATAACACTATAAAACCACAAAACACCAAACTAACTCTAATTTTATGATGATTTGTGCTGATATAACCTTCATACCACATTCAGACGTTGACTCACCAAGGGCCGTTGATCGGACCCAAAATGACAAATATGCCCTCGACCATTCCAACTTAATTTTCTTTCCCATTTTATCTCTCCTGTTGCCGCCAGCCACCAACACCCTCTCCGGCTCGTTCCCCGCCACCACCACCACTCGTCACCCTCTCTCTGGCCACAACCACCGCCGCGTGGGGCCCTCTCTGGCTACCCACCACCATAACCACCACTCTTTCTCCAGCCCCAACCATTGCCGTCAGCCGCCCTCTCTAGCTACCCCAATCACCACAACCACCATCTCCGCCACCAAGTCACCACCAACCACTACCTCTGCCACCACCATCCACCCCACCTCCACCCACCCTCATATTTTCTCCGCCGCAGCCTCAATTTGCTCCTACCTTCGCTCCACTGCCCAGATTCACTGGATAGAATTTTGCATCTCCACGCCACGCCACCACCACATTGTGTGATTGAAGTCCCTGCCAACCCCTCCACCCCTAATCTCGCTGTTACACAGTGAGAAACCCGAGGTGTTATCAACTCCAGTTCCTTCACCACGCCGCCCAGGTGAATTGGATTAGTATATTATTGTTCGTTAAAACAACGTACAATTATGAGGATTAGGAGAGAGATATGGAAGCTTGTTTTGTGCAGAAAAAGCGGAAGGTCCCTGAGGAGAGAGTGGGAAAGAAAAGATGGCGGAGGAAAGAAGAAAGAACCCCCGACAAAGGGAATAAGAAAAGAAGGACCGCTGGCGGAGGGAAGAAAAAACGACCAGGGAAGAAGAGGGGTATATTAATTCATTCGTTTTCTTTTTTTAGTTGAGGTAAAATATTAATTTCATTAAAATCAGGACAATTTCGGTTTTGACAATTTGAGTCAACGGTTCCCAGAGTTATGCTGGCACGTGATCAGGGTTCTTTTGACACATTCTCATTTTATAGGGCTATATTAACACTTTCAGTTTAAAGTCGGGGTTATTTTGTCACTTTACTTTTAAAAGAATTTCATATTTATTTATTCATGAGCTTAATATTGAATTGAAGTTGGTTGATGGAATTTATGATATTTTGATTATTTTGCTATGAGATGACACCAGCCGAATAAAATATTAGTTCCTTAGTCAAATTATTCCATAAATACTATAGCTTAGTCGCACCAAACCTCAGCCACCAATTTGGTGGCTTTAAAATCATCAATGAATATAAACTCCAAAATAAATATCATACTATCTCATTCGTTGGATGTGGCATCATAAGTTTAGCTGTTTGGATTTAGGTGAATAAAATATGTGGATGAAATTGAATTTATAAAGTGAAAAGTGGAATGAGTGGATGAAATTGAAGGAATCTTACCATAAAAGGGAATTGTGTCGAATCCAATGAAACGGATGGAGTATACAGTTACAACTTACAACCTCCAATTAATAAAAAGACCAATAAATTATATGGACTAATCTGATCTGAATTAAACTAATTTGAACAGAATTGAACCAAAATAAATGTATTGAAAAATAAAAATTTATGACTAAATTAAGTTAATTTTCATTAAATTAATTTTACACTGAATTAAATTGAACTGGGATAACGCGACCTTAATATCTCATGACTTCCAGCACGAACTAAGGTTGGGTAGATAGAATAAGGTAGAAAAATGGAGAACAAATCTTCACGCAAGTTACCAATATCGGCATCTGGAAGCAGCCTCAACAAACACCAAATGCCACAACAATGCAAGTATGCCTAACAATGACATTTTCGACATACATTTATTGCAATATTAAAATCAACTAAACACTAGTATTAATTAAATTTAATTAATTAGAAATATGTAAACTGGACGAATGAAATTGAATTAAATCAAAATAAATTGCATCAAACTGAATAAAAATACAGTTAAATTGAAACCAAAAAAAAAAGAACTAGCTCACATGTGCATGGTACCTCGTCATTTGTATTCTTCGACCGTTGACAATTAAATTCGAAAATTAATATTTTCATTAAAATATATTTGGAAGATGAATTTAAAAAAGAATGTAGGAAGTTATTTTTAAACTGAGAGTGTACTATTAATGGAAAGAAGATATTACTCCCTCCGTCCAGTTTATATTGGGATACTTTTCAGTCAATTTTTTCAAGTTATATTTGACCATACATTTCATATAGCATATAAGTAGTAATATTGTCATTTGAGGTATCGTTGAATTCTTCTTAACATGTAATTTTCAAATATTAAAATTGTACATGACATTAGTATACCTAGCAAAAATTATTAGTGGTCAAATATGCCTTGCAAAATTGATTGAAAAATATATCATAATAAATTGAACGTGCTGAGTAATTTGATTTAGAGCTCTTTGATGCCAGATGATTTCTGCTCAAATCACTAGTGTGAGATGGGGCTATTAAACTCGGTTATATCGGACTATTAAAGATACTTTCATTGTGCCTTCTCTGGCCCTGCCTTCCATTGTCCATCAATAGAAGGCGGTTTCAAGAACCGCCTTTAAAAACACCAATAAAGGCGGTTAAAAACCTCTTTGTACAAAGATGAGAAAACCACCTTTAAATAGTATCTGAGTTCGAATGCTCTGCCTTAGCTTCCAAAAAAAGGGCAACGAGTAAAACCCAGAACAGAAACCCAGAATAGCAACAATCATTCCAACACCAGTACAAAGGCAAAAGAACAGCAAAAAGAACAGCAAAATTTATAATCCCTCAAATTTTCAAAGAACGGTAAAAAAAAAGAAGCAAAGAACAGCAATCGAGAGCAGATCCCTGCTCAAATCCCTCTAAAAACCCTGCGCAAATCCCTCCTCCGACACCCTGCTCAAATCCTCTGACGGGATGTGCATCAGGGTCATGTGGTGAGTCAAAGCCTGGAGGCGGGGGAAGCATCGAGGTCGTGTGGCATCGTCGGAGCATGGAGTCTGAGGCGGGGGTAGCATCGGGGTTGTGTGGTGGCGTCGAAGGATGTGACGAGAGCGGAGGGGTGACGTGGGCGGTGGAACTTTGGGCTAAGGGGTGGCATGAGAGTGGAGGAGTGGCGTGAGAGGTGAGAGTTGCATGAGATTTGGATGGAATAGGGTTTCACAAGGGAAGAAATGAAAATGGGGGAGAAAGTAGGTGGGCTCATGGTTTGGGCCAACTTAAAATGACTAAGTATGGTTTTCAACCCATTAAAGGCGGTTCTACCTTTAGAACCGTCTTTAAAATGAAAATGTGACATAGGAAAGCATTTCCAAACTCAGAAATGGTTTCGGGCCTATTTTAAAGGCGGCGGTTCTTAAGGCAGAATCGCCTTTAAAATGACTCGGGAGAGATTTCCGAAATAAAAAATGGTTTTGGATCTATTTTAAAGGCGAGATATTTATAGTAGTGAATGCTACAAAATGATCCGCAATGATGATAGTTGAAAAGTATTACCTACTCCCTTCGCCCCATACTAAGCTTCACAAAAAAAAATCACAGTTTTCAAGAAATATGTTTTATCGTTATTATATTTAATTACGTATAATAACGGCAAATAAAAATTTGATATTTATAAACCACTTACTATGACAAATTCAACAATATCACATATTGTTTATAAATCTATTCAAATGTGTGGTTTAATTTTGGCTATTTTAATTACAAATATATCACATCGTACTCTAAGATTCATGAAGCCGTGAAAATAAGTGGCTCAGCTCCAAGAGTTCTCAAAAATAACTTTTGAACATTTATACCAAAAAGTTATGACCTTCCAAACTAAACTAAAATTACAAATATTAATAATTAAATAAAATAATTAAATAAAATAAAATTTAAATAGTGTAGAATTTAATTGAAACTACAATGCATACAAATTCAGGAGAACGGAACTTAATTACTTGAGTGTTAAGGATGCGATCGCCAGAGGAGAATGAACTATTAAAGGAGGTTTTATGGGACATTTTAAGTCACTTTGAAAGTGGCTACTCTGGTTGTGAGTTTGATCGAATTCGATCAAAGTCACTCCGAATAACCGCCTTCTGTCAAGGTCAGAAACAGTCCCGAATTTGAAACTTGTTTCCGATGTCCCAAAAAAAGGTTGTCGAAAATCTCAACATAAAACAAACCCAGATCTAGTGAAGCAAAGTCACGATCTGCAACACAGTGACCAAAAACGAAATGCAACAAAGATCTTTACAACAACAACAAAGAAGTATAACAACACAAATATTTACAACACAAGTATAACATCAACACAGATCTTTACAACAACACAAGTCCAATTGAAAGAAGTATAACAAAGAAACAAAAAAATAAAAGAAATAATACATATCTGGAAAGTGGAAACCATAGCGAATGGCAACGTCTCAACTGAGAAGAGGAACGAATGGAGGCGTCTGAACCGGGCCGAGGAGCGGCGTCTCAACCGGCTGATGGCGACGTCTGAACTGGGTGGAGGAGCGGATGACGGAGGAGCGCCGCTTAGCGGGCGGAGGTGGGCTTAGTGGGAGGCCGATTGTGGAGGAGTTAACGGTGCACGGTGGTAGAGAAATTTGCGGTGGAGGGGTGGTCACCAACAACGCTCACCAGGTGGAGGTGGGCTGAGCGGCGGAGGGTGGTGGAGGTGGGGTGTACAACAATGGCGTAGTGTGGGGTGGTGGAGGCAGGGGGTACGACGACGGTGGCTGGTGTAGGGTGGTGGATTCGAGCTTAAGGCGGCAGCGACGTGTTGGAGGAGTTCGAAGGACCGCGGCGATTTGTTGGAGATGAGAGAGTTTATCGGTTGAATTTTGGGAAAATGACTAAGACATAGAGAGTATAAGGAAGAAGAGTGTTTCAGATCTGAAAAATGATTAAGGGAAGAAACTCTAATTGGGCTATTATATATTGGGTCAACAAAGACATACAATTAAATGCGGTTTTATTGAAAAATTGTATTTAATCAATAAAAAAAATGACTTTGAACCTTCCAGTATGACCTGGAAGAGACATCAGAATTAGGGACCTCCTCTCGAATCCTCTTAGAAGGTGATTTTTCAGAAATTGGACGGAACCGCCTTCTAAATGGTGTTTTTAATGAGCCGTCTTCCACTAGTGGAAGAATCATCGGTGCTCTTACGTTACATTTCATTATTTGCTAATTTTAGGAAAACAATAAAATAGTAGTTTTGAGGTTCTTTCATCTTTTTATAATGTCAAAAACTTATGTACGTAAAACTCAGTTAAGAATTCAGTTTTGAATCTTATAACATTTGATTATGCGAAATCTTAAATGTGAGGTTATTTCTTAACCATCTTTTCAATCAAGAATTTTAATGAGTAATAAATTGTTTCCTAATTTTATATCTTTAAAATTTCAAATAATACTAACGATAATTCATATATCTAATTCATTCGAATGAATTTGGTCTAGTTTAGTGGTAAATCACACTTTCTATAATTGATATATCTATGTTTCAAATCATCCTATAAAAAATCGTGAACATTAGAGTTGGATTGAACTTAAACGAATATCGAAAAGTAGTAATAATAAGACCAAGGGCATGTTCCCTAGAGATTATTTGAACTAATCTGGATTGTATTGAACTGATTTGAATTGAATTGAAATGAACTGAATAAAAAAAAAGTGTCCTGAAAAATAGTAATAACATGGCTAAATAAAGTTAACTTTCACCAAATTAAATGTCTACAAAACTAAATTGAAATGCATACAAGTTTCGGAGAACAAGGATTGTTCTACAGAGCTTCAATTCATTTAAGTCCAGTTCAATTAAGTTCAGTTCAACATAAATTTAATTTGGTAAAATTTAGCTTACCTTAGACATATTAATACTATTTTTCAACACACTTATTTTAAATACAATTTAGTTCAAATCACATCAGATCAAATCAAATCAAATCAGTTAAAATAAGCTCCTAAGGACATTGCCTAAGTTAAAATAATTTTTAATAAACTGAATTGAATTGAAATGTAAATAAACTCTTGAGAATACGGCCTAAACCGAACTAAAATAAATGTATTAAACAATTATACCAATATAACTAAATTCATCAAATTAAATTTAGAGATTGTCTCCCGTTAGACAGTCTAAACTATAACCAGACACTCTTTTGCAAAAATCAACACAAAACTTCATCTTTCCCAATTCTTCCTGATTCTCCTCTAAACTTTATTTTGTCTAAAACAAGATTTTGTATTAAATTTATACTCCCACTGTCCCACCTCTACTTGAACTTCTACTTTTTTGACACTATATTCTATCAAAATTTGACAGCATATTTGAATACATTTATGAACAACAATATTAATGTATATTATATTGTTTAATTCGTCGTAAAAAAGTTTCTAAATACCAGCTTTTTATTTACCATTATTGTAAGTAGGTAAACATATTAACGGTCAAACATGTTTATTAAACAGCGTGATAATGATTATAATGCAAATCTAGCTTATCCGAAATTAAAATGAATTAAAGTGCAATTAATATTTTAAGAACAGCACCCATCATACAGATACCTCTTTAAAAAGCAAGAATACACTAATTAATTAGTAATAATTTACAAACAAGTTGAGTTTTACCTAAATTGTCACACATGCATATATTATTATACTCCTCTGTTTCTCTATGTGTGGCAATATAAGTTTAAGTGAAGAAAATGAGTTGATGAAATTGAATATAAAAATTAAAAAGTAGAACGAGCGATGAAATTAAATAAATCTTGCCAGAAATAAAAAGTGTCGTTAAAAAAAATCCTTAATAGAGAGGGACTATAAGAAGTAGCAGTACTACTAGTCTAGATTCAACCGCAAAGATAAAAAGGTGACAGAGAGACAGCTGAGCGGAGCAAATCCAACCGACTAGACGTCAAAACGCCGTGCAATTTCCTCTCCCTGTAACCTGAAACCTCTACAATACGAACGTACGGCGTCGTTTTCTCCTTCTTCTACGGCATCACCGGCACGTGTCCCCCATGGCCCACTCCCCCCACGTCACGCCCGCTTGAACTGCCGTCACTCCCTTTTGCGTGTCCTCCATATTTGACTTTCTCCCATCAGCTCCCATTAGCTCATAAATCCCTCCCCAATTCCCCCACGTTTTTTTCACAGTTCCTGCTTTCATGTTGTTTGTTGTTCATCCCGAGATTGGAGAAATCGGATTCGGATCCTTCTTTGTCTCGTTCTCACGCCTCTTTAATCCTAAGTTTCTGCTCTTTGATCGGGCGCTTTAGCCGCGCGGGATGGCTGTTTGAGGATTTTGGGAACTGGGTTTTGATTCTTGAGGAGGGGTTTTGCCCGGGGAGTGAGAATGGGCGCCTGCGCGTCGCGGCCGGAGAGTTGCGTTGGGGGAAGACTGGGCGGTTTGAAGAAGAAATCGAGGAGGAGGCGGAAAGGGGTCAATCGGAAGGTTTCTTTTCAGGTTTCTGATCGGCCTGGGGAGAAGTTCGACAAGCCGGTTCATCCGGATCGATCTTTCGTCAACCCTGTGTTCAGAGGTTCTGTTCTGTCTTTACTCTTTTATCCGTTTGTGTTCTTGTCTTCGATTTCAAGTGATGTCTTGTTGTAAGTGGCCACATTGGTGCTGAGTAACAATGGGTGTTGGTTGATTTTTTCGGTCAGATTTTCTTTTTTAAAAATGTATAAAGAGTGGATTTTTAGATTGCGAGTGATCTGATATTCTTGACGTGGTCTGAGGCTGACTGTATGGATTGGATTGATCCATGGGATAGAGGGGGCTGCATTTCTAGGTTGATTGCTCCATTCTGTGTGTGATCATTTTGGGGGATACATTTGATTAACTATGTAAAATGTGAGTTTCTTGTAATTATGTCAAGTGTTCCTGCTAAATGGAAAGGCTGAGAGCTTGAGTGTATTTTGTCTTTCACACATTTCTTGCTGATGTTGTGAAAATTTTTCAAGAACCGACAGTCTTGGGGGTGTAAAGTTTTTAGCTTTTGAGCAGCGTCCGAGTTATATGTCATTCACTTGTTTTTCAGTAATCTGTTACTGAGAAGTCAGATGTTATTTCAAAGATGAAATGCTGCCACTAATCTGTTTGCTTTAGTCTGGAGTTAAAACCAGATGAACAAATTTATTGATTAACTCGTTTACTTCTGTTTATATTGTTAACAGGAAGCGTTGAGGAGGCATGGTTTGATTCTGCAGCAAATCTTGAATCCGATTGTAGTGATGAAGATTTTCAAAGTGTTCCTGATGGTAAATGAAGATCTTAACTTTACTTCAAGTGCTTTCTGTATTGTTTGTTTCTGATTCTCGCAAAATTTCTGATTACTTGTGCAGATTTGCACTCTGTTAGTGGATTTGATGCGCTGTCACTGTCTAGTATCACTTCTCCAAGATATTCTAACCACAGAGATAGTGATGTCAATCTGCATTCTTCCTCCTCTACTGAACTCCTACAAAGGCCCGAGGACTCGTTGGCCACTAAAAGTGCTGGGCACCCTAGTGATTCTAATTTGCGGGTGAAACATGATGGACATTCCAGTGAAGTGCACCCTGTCTTCCTTGATGAAATATCCTCGGTCGCGAATGATAGTCCTCACAGGGAAAATAGTTTGCTGGATAACTGCGGGATTCTTCCGAACAACTGTTTACCTTGTCTTGCTTCGACTTCCCCATCGGTGGAAAAGAGGAAATCTCTGAGCTCTGACTCTCCGAGTGCTAGGAAGAAGGGTACTCTGAAACTTCACTTTAAATGGAAAGAAGGAAGTTCCATTGCGCATATACGTAAGTATTATTAGCTGGTTATGAAAGAAGGTGATACCT
>JAULKM010000013.1:2688616-2702372 GCA_032355605.1 Rubia tinctorum
AATCCGTTTTGTGTAAATAACAGGGAAACAAAACTGAGGAGTTGCCGGAGCAGATTTTGTGTTGCGTACGGTTAAACAAGCTCGATTATGTGAATTATCAGCAGTTAGGGTTCAGTAATGACACCCTTTTGTAGGGTTGAATGAATCACAGCTTACCTAATCATAATGATTATTACAAATTTCTCTGAAAAATTCTGTCAGCAATCTCTTGGGTCCCTGCAAAATTTTCCCTCCCTTGGATTGTAGCAGTTGCTGTAATTATGAAAACGTGGTCTCCAAATCAGCTTCTGAGACTCCTGAAGTTCAGTTGGATAACATATCTGAAGAATCCAAAGAAAATCGGGAAGATTCAAATTGTTTTTTTGTTGCAGGAACAGTTGGAGTGTATCCAAGTACAATTATTGCAGAAGTAGGATTGAAATTCTTGTCTATTGAATAAAGGCTAATTCCCTTCTGGTAATATAGTGTTTAAGATGGCAAGTATTATTTTTTATTTTTAAAGCAAAAGGCGAAATCTCCATGTCTAAAAACTCCATCATTCCAGTACCACGGGTTGAAAAGGATGCATATCAGTGTCCCGTAAAGAACCCTCTCACATGAGGAAATTCCTACATTGTGACTGTCAAGATTTGAATTCATGATCGATGAAGTACGTACTTAACAAAACACTCGGTATTAATTTATCGAATTCATGTTTAGAGTACAGTTGTTGCATCAATAATTAAGGAAGAACGCTGGTTTGAGTACAATAATCGCAGTGGCATTGAAAACAACATTAACCGTTCCATAACTTATGAAAAGTCGGTGGTTCGGGAAAACTTCTCGTGACACAATCACTTGGAAGCTCCCATAGCCCTACGAAGCTCAAGGAGTTCCTCAGTCTCAGGGAGGGTGCCCTTAACAGCTTCATGGGAGGTAAACCTTTGGACCCAACCCACAAGGGCAGGTGTCCTTGTTTCATCAAACAGCTTCACACTTTTGGAATTGATGACATCTGCAACCTTAAGCCACCCCAAGAAGCACCCAAAAGCTAGGTCTACGAGCCCTAAGCTGTCTCCCCCAAAGTACCCTTTTCCTCTGCTACACTTCAAGAACACATCCTCGAAAACCTCCATCATTTCAACCGTTCTCGTTAAGATTGGAACCTTGGCCTCATCATCTTTCGCGCTGTTAATCTCCATCATCAGTGGATGCCACTGAAAACAAGTTAACACACATGTAGATCAACATCTTGATTCGATCATTTTACAAAATCAGTTAATTTTGCATCAACATTTATGCATTCTAGTGTGATGGAGATGGAAACTCTGAAAACCGAATGTAAGAGAAAAACTGTGTTCACCTTGTCATCAACATAAGCTGCCCAGAAACGAGCGGTGGCGCGGTCGCAGGGATCGGCGGGAAGAATCGAGGGGCCATCCGGCCAGGTCTCGTCTACGTACTCCACGATCACGAGCGACTCGCAGATGGGCCGATCGCCGTGGATGAGAACCGGGATCTTCTTGTGAACCGGGTTCGATTTCAGAAGGAGCTCGCTCTTTGCTGGGTACTTCTCTAATAAGAATTCGTAGTCTACCGACTTGAGGTTGAGGGCGAATTGAACCCGGTTCACGTATGGAGTTGCCCGAGCGCCTAAAAGCTTTACATGATCGCTAGCCGCCGCCATAACGTTGGGATGATCGAGTACTGTTCTAAACTACTGGAAAAAGCCAGTACCAGTTTTCCTTGGACTGGTTGATATATAATACCAATTATATTTCTGTGAATTATTATTGAGTCTGTCTCTTGAAAAACTGTCTTTCCATAAGTCATGGAAACATCAATGTTTAAAGTGTAAATTAGAAGAAATTAAGATAAAATTTTCGGGTTGCATGAACCGGGTTATAAAATTTATAAGTACTACACGTTGCATAATAAAATTTAATATTGCAACAAAGAACTTTTACCGTTTATTATTCTAATTAAACTCCATTTTCCCATAAACTTATGGAAATACCGTCTTTCCCAAGACTTTCCCATTATTTAATGCTCCCTTAGTACCAAACTAAGTTGAACACTTACTATTTGTCAGTTAACATTGTCAAATTTTAATCACATATTTGAATAAATATATAAACAATAATATTATCGTATGTTATATTGTTGGATTCGTCGTAGTAAGTTGTTTTTAAATATCAATTTTTTATGTGTCATTATTATACGTAATTAAACATATTAATGATCAAACATGCTTCTTGAATACCGTGAAAAAACTCGGTGAAACTTGGTCGGGGACATAGGGTTAAAAGATTCAGCCCATTACGATGACAGCTTTGACAATCATCCAAAGGACCATCGCTAATTTTGTCCGGAGAAGCGTGTGCTCTTTTTTTCGCCCCGGTACTTTGTTTTGAATAAGTATAAAACTTTCTTCTTCCGAGATTTCTTATTATAAATTAAACTGATCTGAATTTTAAATAAGCACAGTATAAATAAGAATAGTAGCTTGAATCTAAGCTCAACAATATCAATTTATTTTTTTTATTAAATTAAAATATATTGATGTGTAGATAAACTGAAGAGAACATGACATAAGAAGGAACTGAATATTATAAATATAAATAATGAAAAGAAAGGAAGGGAGAAGATAATAAAAATAATGTGAATAAATGGAGAAATTTGAATGAAGTCTCCACGAAAATAAGAATAAAGCCAATAAATAATATTCTAAAAAATGTATAAAGATAATAGAGTCTGTCTCTTGAAAAACGGTTTTTACATAAGTTATGTAAAAATTAAAATTTCAAACAGCAAATTAGAAAAAATGAAGATAAAATTATTGGGTTGCATTAATCGGGTCATAAAATTTTAATATAGAAACTAAATTTTTTTACTCTTCTATTATGCTGATTAAACCCCATATTTTCATAAACCTATGAAAATATGATTTTTCAAGATTTTGCCTAAAAATAATAGTGGGATATAAAAATTAATAGTATTCCCTCTGTTTTTTAACATGACACATTTTTTCATGAAAAGTAAAATGGGTGGTGGAAATTGTATAAGGAAAGCAAAATGTAAATTGAGTAGATGAAAATAACTTAAACTTTACCAAAATGGGAATGAGTCATTATTAAAAATCAAATAAAAAAGGAAAGAGATTCAATGTTAAAAGATCGGAGGAATTAAAGTATTTAAATAACCTAAACTTATTTTAAATTTATTTAGACATAAGTCACACCGAAACTTTCAAAGGAACGCCGGATAAAAATACTAGGCTTCAAGATAATGTGAGCTGTTACAAGAGAAGTGCATATGGTGAGGGTCGGTGATTAATTTTGTTTAGTGAATTGTTTAATTAAAACACACAAACACATTCACTGTAATCACGCGTACGTTTAAGGTTCTAATTAACCTGTGATTTCATTCATGTGATCACGTCGTATGTGGACAAAGTAATCATAGCATCTCCAATGCAATCATCATACTAGTAAAAGTCACTAGTCACATCATCACAATAGATTCTGAGGCATGAGGGTAAAAATGTATTTTCAGGGTCTCTAGAAGTTTTCAGTCTCGTGGCTAAATTTTGAAGCGACCCCTTCAATTTGATCTTCTGACATTGGAGACTCATACTAACGCCTATCAGTTTGCCTAGTCAGCATCTTTGCCATAGATAAATTAAATTTAATGTAATTATTTAAATTTAATTGCTCAAAATTTACATAACTTTAATTTTGTTAAATAAATGCTCAAACTATAAATTACTTTATACATTTAACTACTTTATGTATTAATTCTATTTCATTATATTTTATGATATACTAACTAAAAATATATAATTTTAAAAGCTCCTACAATTTATTTGTAATAGCTTTTTAAATTTATAAAGAAATAAAAAATAATCACCATTATTGTGGACATTTAAGTTCAAAAATATATATTAATATAGTTACAAAGTTTAAAATAAGATAAAACTAATTATATATATATATATATATATTTTCACTCGAACATGAGTTTTTAGAGAGTTAACAAAAAATAAACAATATATTTCTTGTAATATTTAATGTTAAAATACTATGACACATCATATTGAAGTTTGGTTTAAAATATCTGCATTGGAAATCAATGTTTCATCAATTTTTATTATTAATGCCTTTTAGTCTACGTCACACAGAAACCCTATGGTAACTTGCCATGTGACTCATATATTTGCGGATGACGCTTTTTACAGTGGAGATACTCTCATCCATGTACATTCTAGCATGTTTCCTATGTCGTTGATCGGGATAATTCTTAATACAATACTAGAATATCTTGTGACATCATAAATTTAACTAGAGTCCGTTTGTTGAAAGACGGTATTTTCATAAGTTACGAGAAAATATTATAGTTTAAACTGCAAATTAGAAGAAATCAAAATAAAAAAAATTGGGCTGCATTAATCGGGTTATAAACTTATAACTACTACACATCAGATAAGAAGTTTTTAATATTGTAATTAAAATCTTTTACCTTTCTATAATGATAATCCAACCCCGTCTTTCCACATGCCTATGGAAAGATGGTCTTTCCCAAGAATTTTCCATTTAACTTACTTAATTTAGGTGAATAAAATAAATCAAAGAAATTGAGTTTAGGTACGGCTCTCCAAAATTTATCTTTAGTTCAATGCAATTTACTCAGTTTCATTTCAAGTTACACACTTTCATTTTTATCAGTTGATTCAAAAAATATTTGTTCGTTAATATATTTTGTTAAAGATTATTAAAATTTGTAAAAAGTTAATATTTTAAAAAATATACACCATAACGAATCTAACAATGCATCATTCAATATTTAAACGACCATTCTTTTCGCATACATATAAAACTAAAGATTAATACTCTGTCTGTCCCAAACAAAGGTGCACACTTACTATTTGGCAGTCAACACCGTCAAACTTTGATCGCACATTTGAATAGATATATAAACAATGATATTATCGTAAGTGATATTGTTGAATTCATCGTAGTAAGTAGTTTCTAAATATCAATTTTTTATTTACCGTTATTATACGTAGTTAAACATATTAACGGTCAAACGTGCTTGTTGAAGACCGTGAAATTTTTTTTGTGAAATTTTTTTTGTGAAATTTGGTCTGGGATAGAGGGAGTACTTGATTAATCGGCATTTATTTATAGCAAAATACGAAAATATGACATCTTGTTCTTAACGGTCTCGTCACTCCCTAAAACTCATCAACACTCCAACTTTTTTAATTTTTAAATAATATAATTGTACGGAATAATGAGAATAATTGTGGCATACCCAATTGGTAGCCCGGACACTCTTTATACATGAATAATATTTACATGAAAAAGTCTATTCTAACCTTATACCTTAATACACCCTTAATCTTTACTGGTGCAATAACAGATAGATTGGAACGATATTTACAAAACAACTCACTAGAAAGACCTTTGGTAAAAATATCAGCAACCTGTAACTGTGTAGGAACATGTATAACCCAAAAACCTCCATGGGCAACCATTTCATGAATAAAGTGGTAGTCAACATCAATATGCTTACTACGATCTTGACGAATCGGATTGGCAGCAAGATATGTTGTAGAAACATTATCACAATAGAGAGTAAAAGGATGACGAAGAAAATACCCCAAATCAGCAAGTAACTGACGAACCCAAATCGTTTCAGCTGCTTTTTAAGCAACAACCCTATATTCGGTTTCAATTGAGGATTTTGCCACAGTAGGTTGCTTCTTAGATTATGATTTTTATTCATGTTTCAAACGGTATGAAAATAGAATAACACCTTCTTTCAATTGAAGTTACAAAAGGTCAATAAATTGACCATCCTACCTAGTTACAAATGTTGTATAGTAAGATTTTGATTATGAGATGTTAAACACCGTGTTTCCATTTCCAAATTCTCCACCCCTGTGTGAGATTTGTAATGGCCAGACAGTCTTTCATCCTAACCAATCCAATAAGGGTAGATCATACGCCCAAGAGAATCTTTCTTCTCATCCACCTTCTATCTCTTTATTGCTAATTTTCTACAGTGTGGAAAAAGTAGATCTCTTTTGATCAGAAGTTGGAATTCCAATGAGGTTTTGATGCGCCGAAATTATGTTGGTTGCCTTGTTTTTTTAGAAAGTTTGGTTAAGTAGCCCATCGGCTGATTTGCCTCTCTAAAGACATGAAGAAAAACAAAGTTCCCAAGCTTTTGAGTGTCCCTTATGCTTCTAAGTAACTGGATCAGTCTCCATGGAGGTTTTGCCTCAGCTCTGAGTATGTCAACCACTTGCTTTTAATCTGTTTCGATGAATACGTTGCTATCCCGATTTGCTGCCCAATTCATACCTGTATGAATAGCCAAAAGCTCGGTGTGAAGAGAGGAGAAAACTTGATGATCTACTGGATTAGATAAGCTATGCAACAATGTTCCAGTAGATGATCTAAACACCACACCAATAGCAGAGTTATTCATATTAAAGGAACCATCACAATTAGCTTTAATTCCCGGTGTTGGTGGATTCCATTTAACCGTGGTGATTCTTACCTTACTCCTTTTGGTTAGAAGTGATGTGATACCCTTGGTAAAGAGATCATGGTCAGCCGAAGTAAAAGCAAGGTCATTATATATTGAGTATAAGGTTAAGCATAAATCTGAGATATTTCTCCATACCTACTCTATATTTATCACTTTATTCTTATTAATCAGACTATTTCGTGCTTTCCACAGCTACCAGGTTATAATCATTGGAAAATTTCCTATTACAAATCGTCTCAATTTTGAAAAGCTAGTTATATTCCAACAGTATAACAGTCTCCCCTCTATGGAACTATAAATCCTACTTGGAAAGTTCATTAAGCAATCAAATTTTTTCATAAGGGATTTAGCCAAATTACAGGAATTAAAAAAATGGTCCAGATTGTCCTAGTTTTCACACAAAGGGCATTTAGAAGGTAAATTATAATCCATACGCATTAAAATGTTATCAAAAGGTAAGGATCTATTCAATAATTTCCAAACAAAAATAGATATTTTGTTTGAAATTATTGAATTCCATACAGTAGACAACACTTTAATGGTAGGTTTAATTTTCTAATTGCAAAATAAGCAGATTTAATTGTAAAACAACCTGTGTGTTCAGGTTTCCAAATAAGAAAATCCTTATCATGTGATAGTGTAATCTTTTTTTCTTCTGATTTCATCCATTATTTGCGGTGGTAAATAATCAGCCAATATAGAAGATAAAGATGGGAGGCGTACCTATAGGTCCTTAATTTGTAAAAATGGTTCAGGGACCTATACCCGTGGCGGCCATTAACTGATAAGGGTTCCTGATCCGATCCAATTGGCCATCCAAATATTAGCTTCTCCATCACCGATGAGTACCTGTGAGTTAAGTTCCGCAAAGATATCTATTTCCTTATATCTAGTCCATGTTTCTGATGTCTTATAGGTATCCAGCAAGGACCACATAAACTTTGACCAAGGTGAGGTACCTATCTGCAACTTCCACCATATCTTGGCAGAGAAAGATTGAACTGTTGGGGTAGCAGACTTTCTCCCATGATGCCCAGTGTTTTTTAAGTCCCTTATATGTTTGCCCCAAGAAAAATTACTGATCATGCTTTCGATTTGTTGGATTGTGTGAGATGTTGGGGCAATAACTGACCATGAGTGTTGCGGAATGGAGTTGAGTACATGCTTAATGAGTACAAGCCTACCCTCTATTGATAGCCAGGTGTTCTTCCAGTTTTCTAATTTATTGTCAATCCTATCAATTATGTCAGTAAAATGGAGATTTAATTTCCTTCCTTTAAAGATTTTAACTCCTAAATAGGAAAAGGGTAATGTACCCTGATTTATGCCTGTTATTCTATGTATTTCATTTTTCTTTATCTTGCTAAGTTTACCCGAATAATAAGAGCTTTTAGAAAAATTCACCTTTCGGCCCGTGGCCATTTGGAAAATGTCCAAAATTTTCATTAAGTTTTTTAGTGTTTTAGTTGTCCCAGGGAGAAAAAGGGACGTGTCATCAACAAATGAGAGCCGAGTTATGGTATTTGATGATGCTGGCGTCTTAAAATATTTTAGGTTTTCTAACTGGAATTGTTTTTTCAGATTTAAAGTTAGCATCTCTGTCAGAATGTTGAAGAGGTAGGGAGACAGTGGGTCTCCCCGCTTCAACCCCCTAGATGGTTTGAAAAATCCATGTGGAATACCATTCACTAGGACAGAAAACCATACTGCATTCAAGTTGTTCATGATGATTTTTACAAAGTGTCCATTAAAATCTAGTTTAATCATTAGAGAGTTCAAAGCTTCCCATGAAACCCTATCAAACCCCTACATCATGTCTATTTTTAAAATTAAGTTAAGGGATTTTTTCTATCTAGTAATCTTATTGCTTCTTTCATCATTAAGATGTTATCTGGTATATCTCTACCAGAGAGGAAATCAGATTGTTCCTCTTAGATGATGCTAATCATCAATGGCTTGAGTCTTTCTACTAAAATCTTGGCCATTAATTTATAGGAAAAAATTGACAGACTTATTTGCACATACATATACTTTCAACTAGTTATATTAACATGGATTATATTTATACTCATACATTTTATTATAAAATAAATTAATATAATATAATCATTACCAATAATCTACATCTTTAACAAGCATATCTGTTTTAGTTCCATACTTTCACAAGGTTGAGGAGTTCACAAGCATATTTTCACAAGGTTGAAGAGTTCATCAACCTCAGGAAGATTTCCCTTCATAACTTTATGAGACATGAACTTCTCCGACCATTTCGCGAGCGTTGGAGTCTTGCTTTCATCCAATATTTGCACCTTCCAACCGATCTCCGATTCCTTCAACCACCCCATAAAGCACCCCAGAACAAATCGTCTCCACCGAAAAAGTCCTTCCCATTACTCGATTTCACTAAAACGTCCTCTAACATTTCAAACCTTCGTGTAGTTTCTCCAAAATTTTCACCCTTGACTCCCCTTTCCCATTAGCCAACTATCACAGCATGGGATGCCACTATAAGAACAAAATTTTATAAACTATACAACTACTACTGGGCATTAATTAAAGAACTCTCTCCGTCCCAGGGGAATCTGCAGAGAGAGAAATCTCTGCAGAAAATTCCCCTGGTCCCCACCCTACACTGCCTCCCCTCCCTCCACGTGCTACCTGCTAACCAGAAGAAAAAAATGTGGAATTTAGGGGGATACTTTTTCCCTCCTGTTCATTAATGAAGGCCCATTCACACTTTTTTCTTAGGGGAAGGCGCCAAAAATCAGAAAATGTACACTGTTCATCAACTATTACATTCCAAAAATTTTACAAACAAATTTGGAAATCCTCCACTATAAACAAGAACATCCGCGACATTTTACAAACACAAAAAGGTGGAAGTCCATTTTAAAAAAAGGAAGGCAACTTCAACTTCATCAAATCCAAGCTAGTGAAGAACCAACTCTGTAGCAGAAACCCAAAACCTAATTTTTTTGGGTTTGTTGGGGAACCCTTAGGAAAGCTTATACACTTCATCGAGCCATCCCAAGTCACCCGAGGGTCCGGTTGCTCTTGGTACTGTGCATCTTCCCTTTCCTCTTCGGTTTTTAAGGACAATGTGGAAAAATCTTACAAACCAAGAGATGCAGCATTTGGACGAGTTTCTGTTGGAGAGCCACAAGGATGGGAAGCTGTTGCATTCGAAGAGGTTGGAGGCTGCTGCAATATTTGACTGCTACATACGCACATTGAGCAAAATCTGGGCTCTTGCTCGAGCTCAAATGTTGCAGGAAAGACCACTTGATTTGGGTCATCGGATGACAGGGAACCCTCCGTAAAATAAGAAAGAGATTAACCTCATTGATCTGAAGGCAATTCATGCTTTGAAGAGACGCACAATAAGAGGAACAACAAAAGCACTAAACATTGGGACGAGTAGTGTGCAACGGGCAGTGGCAGCAAATGTGATTAAAATTCATACAAATAGCATCAAGCCAGCTCTCATAGAATACAATAAGGTATCACACATGTGGTTCGTTTTAGAAAAAGCTGAATGCAGAACTTTACTTCAGATCAATGGACCATGTGGTGCACATGGATGAGAAATAGTTCTACTTGAGCCAGGAAACAGTGAGGTACCTGCTGGCCCCGAATGAAGCGGAGCCTTATCGGACATGTAAACACAAGTCACATATTCCTAAGTTAATGTTTATATGTGCGGTAAGTAGAGTGATATGGGGGGAAGATGGTGAGCTACTATTTGATTGGAAACTAGGCATATTTTCTTTCGTTCAAGACCAAGTAGTAATCAATAACATCAAAAATAGGCCAGCTGGGACAGTCGATAAAGTTCCAGTACCAAAGATCACAAGATATGTCACAAGAGCAAAGATAATCCAGGAAGTCATACCCGCAATCAAACAAAGGTGGTCATCACACTTATTGAGCAAGTTCATTCACATTCAACAAGATAATGCAAAGCCACATATATTCAACCATGATCCAGATTTCAAGGTTGTAGCTGAAATAAATTGTTTTGCAATACATCTAGTGAGCCAACCAGAAAACTCACCCATCTGTAACATCTTAGACCTAGAATTTTTCAACTCAATTCAAAGCCTAAAATAGGAAGAAGCTTTATATAATGTGGAGGAATTAATCATAGCCGTGCAATCATCATACAAGAGGGAAGATGCTACTACATTGAACAAGGTATTCATCACACATCAACATACAATGATAGAAATACTGAAAGTACGTGGGTCATACAGGTACAAGTTGCCTCACATGAACAAGGACAAGTTCATATGAGAAGGGACTCTCCCGAGATCTCTTCAAGTAAGTGAGGAGGTTATAAGGGGAAACATTGAATATCTGATCAGCATAGGGGCAACATATGAAATAGTTATTCCCCTAATGCTTGCCCTATGTTATCATCAATGATTGATCAGTTGTAAACATTTTGGGGGTTGGTGAAATGGCATATTTTGCAAGCCGGGAACATCCCACTTTTAGTGTGAATGAGATGTTCCAATACCTACCCCTATTAAATGTTCATTTGTGTCAATGAAATTTAAACTTTTTTTAAACAAAGAAAAAATGCATTCATTGTTTCTTATATTTTGTACATACCTGAGAAGAATACATAACAGTCAGGGAAGATGCTCAAACACTCCCATGTATGTACAATGGGGATTCAGTAAAAGCAAGAATGAGACTCATGTTTGAACAGGGAGGCAACAACCAGGGAAGATGCTCAATGACACTCTAGTTTCAATTGCAGTAAGGTTTCAAGGGACAGGAAACAAGCAGGTAACATGCACTTAACAACACATAAACACAGAACTTCAAACCACAAAATACTGGTGCAAGACATAGGGAAGATGCACCTTCACATAGTGGCAATAGAACGCAAACTAGGAGAGACATATATTGTAAAACAGAGTCACATATATCCTCCAACCCCTGAAGCAGTTAGGGGTTGTCACACATTAGTATGCTGGTAAGAACTCAACAATAATGTTGCTTGTAAAGGTTAGCATAAATTTATTACATATACCATCGAGCCCGTGCTACAAGCAGGGCTCTCGCAAATAAGCATTCCAATAGGAACTGAACAATAACATTGCATAAAAATGTAATGCAAGAAAGAAACACATATACCATCAAGCCCCTGCTATGAGCAGGGGGTCTCGCACATAACAAGTAAATTACATTCCAATAGTAGGTGAATAGGGATGAACGACATCACCCCATGTGTAGATTAAGTTTTTCTTCAGAACTTGCTAACAGTCAGGGAAGATGCTGTTTTTTGGGTCATTGTATTATTCACATCCGCCACAAAGTCAGTGGTTAAGGAAGCATACAGGTCTGCAAATGTAACCAAGGCACACATAGGTTAACAATAATGAAGAAAGCTAAACTTTTCATAGAACACAGAAAAGTGTCCTTCGGGTCGTTCGGAGCATCAGCGTCCCAGGGGAAGCGAGTCGCCTCGGCGAAGGGCCTCAAGACAGCATCTCTGCCGACTCCCCGGCTAGGGTTCACGTTATCTGCCCCAAAACCATGGTCACTATCACGCGTATCACCGCAGACAGGAACATGCAAGTTGGCGTCGGTTGATTTGACACCAAATTCGCCGTCAACAGTATCAAATTCCACCAGATTTGGGACGAAGGAACTTTTACAGTAGTCATGGACCTCAGAACCCACGAGGATGGCGTCATCCCTCTAGGCGGAGGTGGCATCATCAGCCTCCGTCTCGGAGACAAACTCTGATTTACTATATGTGTCGAAAATGTAGCACATTATACATCTTCGACACGATTGACTGGAGGATGTGGTCTGAGATGACATTAAAAAGGTAAAGTAGTCACTGGGGGGGTAAGGACCTGAGAAGAAGAAATCAAAATCGCTGCAAAATTTAGGGGGAAGATGAACTAGGGTTTCTGATGTTAGAGAGAGGGAGAGAAATGAGCGTATGATTAATGGGGAAGATGAGAGAATTGAATAAAGAGTCCACATATTTTTCAATGCCCAAGATGCATTGATTGTCTAGAGGGTGTTGGTGGAAGAGATAAGATCTCTTTATTTTGAATAGGAAACGGTTGGTGGATTGTTCCAAAATAAATAATCTAAACATGGTATTAATTCCCTATGTGTATTAGTATCTGGTTTAATTGGGTTAAGTGTATTTCAATTGGGCTGAATCAGGAGAAATAAGGATGGGCTGATTGTAAAACATTCAAATTGTTCGGGCTACTTTAGGAATTCAGTCCTTTTTTTACCAAAAGATGAAGTAAACAAAAATAGTGCAGATTTGCCCGGGACACCCGTTTAAGGAAAATGTGTAGATTCCCCTGGAACGGAGGGAGTAGGAGATTTTATTATAAAATCAATTGATATTATGTACTCAATGATCACACGTGACTCATACACGGGCTTATCGTCGTGGATGAGAACCAGGATTTTATTGTGAACCGGGTTTGATTTCAAGAGAGACTCATTTTTTGCTGGGAATTTGAGCTCGGGGAGAAATTTGCAGTCTACCAGTTTGAGGTTCAGGGCGAACTGAACCTGGTTCACAAACCGGCTTAAGCGTGCTCCGAGGAGATTTAAAACATGTATAATGAGGCTCAAATAGGGATCAATTAAAAATTGGGACGGAACTGAGACAAAAAATCCCACAGTTGGGGGCTCGGAGCGGGCTGCATTCAAACAGCTCGCCCCTTCGGAATCAAGAATTGATCCCGCGCTCAATTCAACCCATGGTAGGCCGCACATGGGTGCTGGAACGCGTGCCATTTATTTTCCCCCACGGTGCCACGTGACACCCTATTACTGGGCCACGTGGCACCGCTGTCCCCCATTATTATTTTTAATTTTTTTGTAAAATTTTCAAAATTATTTTGTTCTATTTAAAAATCTAAAAAATGGAAACAATTCTTTTAAAAAATCTGATTTTTATTTTTCAAAATCTAAATTAAAGTTTGGTTTTGAAAAAAATAAAAATTACATTCTTAAAAAAATGGTTCATTTTTAATTATGGTTCATAAAATAAAATTTGAAATTAATTTCAAAAATTAAATTTGAAAAAACAAAATCCAATTCAGTAATGAGTCCGTCTCTTGAAAGACGGTCTTTCCATAAGTCATGGAAAAACCAAGATTTAAAGTGTAAATTAGAAGAAATGAAGATAAAATTTTCGGGTTGTATGAACCGGGTTATAAAATTTATA
>JAULKM010000013.1:2721249-2733582 GCA_032355605.1 Rubia tinctorum
TTTTGATCAAACTGTTCTTTCTTGAGAAATAGTTCAATGGAGTTCTTCTTTTCCTGAAACTTTGCTCAGATTTCACAGCAAGCACGTTCGGAGAGAGATTCAGGCATGCGAGGCTGAAGTTCCCGAGCCATTCAGGGATTTTTCCGGTGAGGTTCTTAGCTGATAAGTCCAGATCCGACCATCTTCGTGCGGCGCTTTCCAAGTAGTCCGGTAAATGGCCTCCTACGCCGCATCCTTCCAGATGCAGCGTGTTGAGTGATGGCAGGTCGACGAGCCAGGTAGGGAGAAATGAGAGGTTTAAAGGGTTGAAGGAGAGATCAAGCGTTCCAAGTTTTTCCAGGGAAGACATTTCCCGAGGTAATGGCCCCTGAATCAGGTTATGGCTGATCTTTAGTGTCACGAGAGGTAATCGCGCAATGGCTGTCGGGAGTGTACCAGAAAGCCTGTTTTTACTTAGAATCAGTTCTGACAACCTATGCAGATGTCCTAAGCTTGAAGGAATGTGCCCTACGAGATGATTGTTATCAAGGTAAAGAGTATCAAGTGATTTCAGGTTGCCAAAAGTAAATGGAATGGTTCCTGTAAGAAGATTGTTGCTTAACGTTATTCGCGTGATCGATTTCAGCTTAGATATCGAATGTGGGATCGTCCCTTGCAAGAAGTTGTCCGACAGATCAAGATCTTGTAAGGACTTCATGTTTCCTAGGTTTTCACTTTTCAGGGAGATTTCCTGAGAGATAGTTGTAATGAAGGTACATATTCTCCAGTTTCCCTAAGTTCACGAGAGAATCGGGAATGCGCCCGGAAAACCGGTTTCTCTCGAGAGATAGGACCCTTAGGCTTGACAGATTACCAATGGTGGAAGGAAGAGAGCCAGAGAGACCATTACCATTGAGAATCATGGCTTCCAGTTTGGACAGGTTACCTATGCTTTCAGGGATTGTTCCTTGGATGTCGTTCATCGCGAGGTACAGCTCTCGGAGATTTCTTAAGTTCCCTACGAGTGGAGGGATCTGCCCTTTGAGTTCAGACAGCTCACTTAGGTCGAGAACTTCAAGAAAGGTAAGGAGATGTAAGGACGGCGATAACTCGCCTTGCATTTGCGTGTGCATGGGAGCATTGTCTCGGGTTATCGCGCCTGGGAGATTCATCTCTGTCACTCTGCCTGTTGCATTGTCGCATGAAATGCCTTCCCAGTTGCAGCATACTTCGCCGGTCCAGTTCTCCAGCCTGAGCGAACTGTCGTAGCGAATGGCGGCTTTGAAATCCTTCAGAGCCTTGAGGTCATTCGGGTGGCAAGGTTTCCGGCCAGGCAGCTAGCCTCGGTGATCATGAAAATCATCACAAGAACTAGTAGAAACTCACTGGGTTTTCCCATTCTTGATACTATGTTGATTGAGTAGTTCTGATTCATAAATATGCATTGCATCAAACTGTACACGTGATAAACTATTAAAAGTGTTATGGTATATTCATGTGTAACAAACTCAGAGGACTCTACTTTAGTAACTCACGTGATAAGTGAGTTCCAACAAATATATCTAGTTTCGTACTAGAAGTCGTCATGAAATGCATTTTGAGTTTTAGTTACTTCCATGGGAATGGATTGATGAAACTGATCTTGCAGACATGGAAGCGGTTGGACTGCCGCCATATGTATCCGTCGTCCCAAAGTTGGCTTTTCCGGTCAACATCTTTATCGCTATCTGAGCTACATCGGCAAACCACTCATCTTCCGGCAGCATACTGAAAAAGAACCAAAAAACCAAAGTGAAATGGCAAACTCAACAATAGTATTACAAGCACGACTCTTTTTTTGAGACAGACGAGGACACTTTTTCAGACAAACTTGTCTAGAATACGAGCATTGTTTCTAATCCTAACAGTAGTACTACAAACACGACTCTTTTTTTCTCAGACGGACTTACCTATAAGGATCAACGCCACTTGCCCCGACAGCCTCAATAGCTCTACCAATAATATTCTTGATCACCTGGTGCAAGTTTCTCGATAGATACCGGCCTTGAGACGCGAAGAGTATCACAAACTCCATGTCCAAATAAAACTGCAATGTGTCAGGAAGAAAATGATGATCAAGCTAAATGCTTTCGTGTCGAAAAGGTAAGATCATCAAGAAGACAATAAACCTGTCTTAGCCCGAAAGGACCTAATGGCCTTTCCCCTTGCTCAATTGCTTCCCAAAAGACTTGATCATCAGAAAGCCATAAGATGATGCTCTCTGTGAGCCTTATCAGCAAAATGGTTGCAAATCTCTCTCTCCCGACAAACATGTCCGAAGCAAGGCAGGCAATGTAGGTTAACTTTTGAAACAGTTCCTGAACAATGTTAAAACATCTTGATGTAACACTCAAAAATACACAACTGAAACCGTACCAAATGAACAAGAGCAAATCCAATGGTTTCCTCTACCTTTCAGCTGCTACATTAGTTATTTTACAGTTGCTACAGTATATTTACTTCAATGGTTTACTCTTTAAGTGATAAGACGCGCGTTGAGTTTGCGATGATTACCTGGTATATTTGAGAGGGAAACCATTCGGGTTCTTCAGCAACTTCATCCATACAGAGGTACATATCAGCACTCAAACGAACGCCTCCATCTTCATTGAATATGAGCATAAGAGCTTGCTGCCTGCAAAATGTATCGCGCAAATGATCCACCATTCGCTGCAACTTCCTCTTCATCTCCCGCTGCTCTGGAAGCCGATTTTGCCTGTCAGAAGCCCTAAAATGCTGCTGGGACGACGACAGCCTGGCAGTTGCACGTGGGAGAAGCTCATCAGCTAGCATCAGTGCATTGGACAAGAGCGCGAGTTGTTGCGCTTCAGTTTCTGCCATTCTCACAATCTTACTCGATCCCTCCAAGTTCTCTGTTTCTGTTGAGCCGGGCAACGCGTTGATCAGCGTCTTAATGTACTCATTAAAAGCTTGCAACACTCCCTCTAAGGCCATATCATAAAGCTGCATGCTCTCCAGGGGACTAACATCCTCACAAAGTTCCTGATTTCATGTCCATTTTTGTTAGTCCACTCAAAAGATGGACCTTTTATTCACATGTTTTTACATGTACATTAATTCCTACATTACCTGAATCATCGTATTGAACTTGTGAGCGCTGCTCGAGAGCTTTGGTTGGGAGGCAATGGCACTAGTGATAGAAGCGGTACTCAAAGAGCGCGATCCAATGGGTTGATAATGGAGAGACCAATCATCTGCAGCAACAAGTGCACCAGTGCTCAGCTCAATCCTCTTCAAATTCGCACTCAGCGCGAGTTCAACACAAGGTCTCAGAATCTTGTGAAGAACAGGTGAAAGGGCTAATCCACGAGCTTCGAGCAAGGAGCAATACTCGAAGCACATCTGAACAGACTCAGCAACAGGCCTAAGATTACCCGAAGCAGCTGCCAGATCAAGAACGTGTCGTTTCACCAAATGCGCGAGACCCTCAGCCTGCTTAACCGCCCATGTCACGAGTTCAGACACATAAGTAGGCTCCTCATTAAAAATCGCTAATGAATCGCTCGCTGCCTGAGCAATGGTTGAGAATGTGAGCTGAGAAAGTCCAGCAGTGTACGCCACGCCTTGTGAAGTTCCAGAAGGCCTTAAACTCTGCACATTGCTCTGGAGCTTGTCTGAATGAGTCTTGAGCAGCATCGTGTGAGCGCGAGGCCCATCGCCAAGGCGCTTTATTGCCTGAACAGCTGACCTAAGCTCAACAAAACTGATTGAGTACTGCTTAGCAGCTTCTGCCAACTGATCTGCAAGCTTCTTCCTTTGTTCCATAATTGCTGTCTGAAGCAACATCAATGCTGAGTTTGTGAAGCCTTTCTTGTTCTTGGATTCCTCGACGGTTCTCTCCCCTTCCTCGAGCGCTGCCAATGCTTCATCCACTCTTCTCTCGGCTAGTAAGACCTCTAGAGTCTCCAAGAACTGAGCGAGCCAGTTTTCAACCCTTGAAGGAACCTTATCCGGGCTTATAACATCGTCAGCTACAAAAGATTCAGCTGAAGCTGCTAAGGAATGAATCCCAATTCCCTCGCCTAAACCATGAACAAGATTCGCGCGATTTGAGAGCAGATTCTTTAAGGCAAGAAGCTGGCCTTCAAGATCAGAAATCTCCCGCGATGTTCTGCATCACGAAAAGAATCATCCAATCTTTCTTCATTTCATGTAACAACATCCTAGATACACTATGATCCATTTTTACGACGTCTATCAACCTAATGCAACCACCATCCTTAAAACATTTTTCCAATTAAGAATAGCATCAGTTTATATTATACTAAGCTAAACTTTTTTAGTACAACATGAATTCAATAAAGCATGAAATTTCACAAATTTGGCAAATTGGAGAATTTAGTATCCAACGTTAAATACAGAAAACATGAATTATTCATACCGTATGAATGAAGGATAATTGGCATAGACGCTTTTGCGCATTTCTTCAGCAGAGGCCTTCTTCAAGTTTACAAGGTATGTGCACAAATGTCTAATTTCCTGTTTTTCATCAACCAAACACGCCTTGAAACTATGAACTTTCAAAAATTCATTACACCATATTGAAAATAAATAACATAAGACAATCATCGTCGGAGTCCAATCTGCACACTTTTTTGTCGTTCTTTTTGGGGACACGTTTGATCATAAATTTACGTATACACTGACCTTTTCACCCATGCGGCGGCATCTGGACGTGACGAATTCTTCAGGGTCGAATTTCGAGGATTTGAAGGTTTTGAGTTTGTCGCTGAGAGTGAGATCTTTGTCAAAATCCATTGAATCTCCAATGCTTGATAATGAAGTGAAATCCATCTTTGCTGTTCTTGTTTTTCCTCAACTCTGATCGGTTGCATTAAGTTCGTGAATGTGTTAATCTGTACACAAAATAAAACTACCAGAAAGAAAGAAGAAGGAGGAGGATCACGATTCACGAGATTCAAGATTGATATTGTTGGGAAGAAGAAGAAGAGGTCAGATTGTACTTTTGTCAATAAAACGTTTAGTGCGGGACTTAATATAGTGACACGTGCACAATGCATTTTGGTTATTTATAATCCATTTTAGTAAAGGTACGTTTCTTTTAACGCAAAATTTTGGGAACGACCGTATTTCCATAAGTATATGGAAAGATGAGATTGAATTAAAATTTTAGAAAAGTAAAAAAAATTAATTGCAATATTAATAATTTATTATGCAACGCGTGGTAGTTATGAGTTTAGGACCCATAAAAGCAACACAAAAATTTTATCTTGATTTTTTTTAATTTGAAGTTTAAATCTTGACTTTTCCATAAATTATGAAAATACCGCATTTCAAGAGACGAATTCTTAACTTTAAGAATAAAATCACCAATCAAATACACGTTCAATGGTCGAAACTCTCACATTAAGAATCCCCGATGAAAAATGAAAACGGTCTATGCATATGAGTTTAAGCCATTCAATGATAAATTGCAAGATTTCAGAAAACAATTATATGAGTATGTTTGACTGCAAATACAAGATATATGAAAACAATTACAAGATTTACCTTTTTTATGGTCATCTATGAGTATGTTTGACTGCAAAATCTCTAGTTACCTATAATAATGCAGTATACAAAATTAATATTTAAAAAATAGATGTTGACAAATCTAATAATATTTTACATGATATTTTATTATATTATAGATTAATATATATTTACAGTAAAAGTTTACAAAGTTTGACTTTCAAAAATCAATTAAGCAAAATGAAGTGGGACGGGTGAGTAACTAATACTCTTATTGTCTAACAATCATTAAGTGTGACACTGTTAAATCATATACCAGTTCCATTACTCCAACAACAGACAATTCTTGCCTTAATAAGTAGGATTATAAATTTATATTCATTTAGCCAAAACCACAACATATTTGTACAACCAAACTTGATCGGAACATTTAAGTGTAACTTATCATATGGATTAAAAAAAACATGCTGTAGTACCACACAACACAAGGCTGATGATCTTGTTATAAACTAATCTGCTCGGAGATTCCGAGGTGCCTCGTCGGCAACAGCTCCATCGTTTCCGGCGAGCGCCCGGTACTTAACCTTCCGAGTAAGATCTGTACACTGGTAACCCAGTGCGGAGGCGATGAGCCTCTGGATACAGTTGGCGACCTCACGGGGGACTTGCCGGTGTGGCAGGTGAGGTCCTCCGGCAGCTTGTCGAAGAAGGTGACGACGTAGGCGGGGGTGGGGTTCATGAGGAAGAAGATGGAGTCCATGGCTTTCCACCCCCGTGCGGTGGTGCCATGGAACATGCTCATCCGGTTCGGCATCGCCACCGGCACCAGTTCGTCTGTCAGCTCCGCGAAGAGGGACGAGAATCGAGGCAAAAATGATTCCCGGCATGTTGTACCTGTTACACATCCTTGGACCTTGGTCTTGATTACACATAGTTGATCTTGATTGTTAACTGAACTGAATTACGTTGGATTGGACCGGACTGGATTAAAATGAGTTGTATTGAACTGACGTGTAAATAAATTGAGAATGTTTGAGATCATAGACCTTGTATTTTTAAGATCTACTAAACTGAACTGATTTGGAATGTTAAAATTAAACATAGTAAAAAATTGAATAATAAAGAAAATGAAGATGGATGGAGTATGGAATTTCACTTATCAATACCGAATTGACTTGGAGCAAACTAAAATTAAGTATAGATAGGTTGCATAGAATGGGCATTTGTAACAAAATTAATTCAATCGTCGTGGGAACATTTTCTTTTAATGTGATTCAGTTAATGGTGGCGCGCATGTTGGTTAGGTAAAAGTCAATCGGGTAAACTTATAACTAATTCATGTTGCATAATAAATTTGTAATATTGCAAATAAAATATTTTATCTTTCTATTATTCTAATTAAACTCCGTCTTTCCATAGGTTATGGAAAGAAAATAAGCTTAAAATAATAGATCAACATAAAATAATGCTTCCTTCTAAAATTAGATATAAAAAGTATTAAAATAATATATATATATATATAAATAAATAAAATAACATCTATTTAAAATAATACTGAAGTGAATTGAACTGAACTATAAATAATATTACACGAACCTTGCACAAAGCCATGAAAGGAATGTCACTAATTCTGTCACCCAATCTAATCTCAGGCTGTTTATCTCCAAAATCCCTCTTAACAGCATCCCCCAGCCATTGTTACAAAACCAGTAGCCCTACCTTTGCAAACGCCAATTTCTGTCCCCAAAACCAAGTCAGCTCCCAAAAAATCCTTCAAGAAAGGCTCTATCCACAGATTCGCGGTAACAACGCATCTTTTCGCACACGAAGAAAACACTCTCCATGCCTCGGGATGGATATCGCCGGAGTAAAACTTTGGCAACACGGCACAAGCAGCTGATTTTATATCGCGGATTTTTGCGCCATAAAATGTCAAGAAAATGAGGATTTGGATTCCAGCTGCCTCCGAGACAAAATGGTAGAGAATTCCGGCAATTGGTGCCGTGAGGACTAAGAACATGAGCCTTAGAATGCCTTCAACTTCGAAGGCCACCAATGCGAAATAAGGGAATGAACTTCGTCCTATGAGCAATGTTCCATCCATATCTGTCACAATTGTGTCATTTTCGCGACCGACTGATGAACAATTAGCGACACTTGTAAGTGTCACTGTTGGTAAACATGTAGCTACACTTTTAAGTGTCGATAATGTATCCATTTTCTCTGAAAAATCAGAACCAGCTGAAATGGATGGATTCGAAAGGTTGAAGAAACTCTTTTTTGAACTTCAGATTTTATAATTGAGTTTAGAGTTTAAAAAATAGTACGTAGTCGCTAATAAATTAGTTAATCTTCATATTAACTTCCTAGTACTCTAGTTTGGCAAGCTGGCCACATTGGAGAAAAAATCTATTGCATTGCCTGCAAGTAAAGATGATATTTAATGCCATTGAATTAATGTTGATGAATTAATTTGCCAATACAATGAAAAATGAGTGAATTACTGTGGAAATTAGTTATGATTGTTTAATTTCTTTAGACGATTTAGGCACTTTAGTTTAATTCTGTTTAGTTTAATTTAATTTAGCAGAATTAGTTGCAATATTAAAATTTTATTATGCAACATGCAATAGTTATAAGTTTATGATCTGATTATTGCAACTCAAATTTTTTATTTTGATTCAAAAGACTAACTGTCAGAATAAATCAATTAGATGATTAGATTTGATTTTATCTTGTTGACTAGTTTAGAGTTATATTAGGACTAGTTTACCTTTATGCTTTGAACTCTCTATTTATTCTCTTAATGATCAATGATAATTATTAAGGGAAAACATTTTTCATGATATCAGAGGAAGTTCTGATCCTAAATTCTAAACCCTAATTTCCCCTCTCCCACTTTCTTCTTCTTTTCCATTATTGTCACAGCCTTCCCGCCGGCGTATCTTTCCAGCGATTTTTTGATCAACTTCTGGCAAATTTCCGACAACCACCGGAGATCTCTTCCCCGAAACAACCAGCTTTGCCCTCAAAATTTTCAGCGGTCAACCTTCTTATTCTCCGGGTCATTCTCCACCACGTCCCAACAGCGTTTCTTTAAATCTTCGGCGGTGTCTTCCGATCTCTGGCGCGACGCATTCTTCTCCGACCGATCGACCATCTTCTCAGTTCCTAACAGCGTTCTCCGGTAGCCGATGCATCATCTCCGACGTATTGCTTGACCTCTTCCTTGGCATTTTTGGGTCAGAAATTTGGAGACCGTATTGATCGGCTATTTTCTCCCGATAGCAAACTATGTTCTAGTTCGTCGCGTGAGTTCCAGCGCCCCTGTTTAGGAAAGCGCATGAGATTTAGGTGTTATTAGTCATATAGGCGCGTGTCTTGATGCGTGCGCATGAGTTACACGCACCAGCAACTCCTATTTGCACGTAAATTCCACGAGCCTGCTTCTCTCCGCGCGTGTGCACGCGCCTGAAGGTCTCTGGGAAGAATTTGTTACTTTTTGCTGATTTTTTTATTAGCCATTAGTGATATGGCTCATTTTGATTTTCGAAGATGTGATATTTCGACATTTCCTGGCCTTTCTCATCATCAACAACATGATGGCTCCAAGTGGATCATAGATTCTGGTGCCACAAAATACATGGCATCGTCTCGTGCTGCTGTTGATCATGTCACACCTTATCATGGTTCTTCCAGTGTATATGTTAGTAATGGTTCTCAACTCCCCATTACTCATGTTGGTGATTCTCGGATTTCTAAATCCTTGTCTCTTTATGACGTGCTTATTGTGTCTGATATCACCAAAAATTTGCTCTCGATTAGCAAATTAAATCGGGAGTTAAATGTTATTGTCTGCTTTGATGATTGCTCATTTATATTCGGCATAAAATCACTAGTAAAACCTTGGGTCACGGTCATAGTGAAAATGGACTTTATGTTTTAAACTATGGTGCATCTTCTTTACTGTCTACTGTGGAGTCTAATAAGTCGTGTGCGTCTTTTGAAAAATAGCATGCTTGACTTAGTCATGTTTCACATTCCGTTATTGCTGGTTTGGGTGCTTCTGGATCCTTAGTTGTCTCATCGATTTTTCCTAAACCCACCCTTTGTAAAGCATGTGAAAAGGCTAAAGGGAAACGTTTATCTTTTCATTCAAATGATAAACGTACAACTAGGGTACTTGATCTGGTTCATTGTGATTTATGGGGACCTTCTCCTATTTTATCTGCTGGTGGTTTCTCCTACTATGCCATTTTCATTGATGATTATTCCCCGCTCTCGTGGTTCTATCCAATGCGCCGCAAGTTTGATTTCTGGGATGTTTATCGCCAATTTGAGGCTTTTGTGGAGAACCAGTTCTCGCCCACCATTAAGGTGTTTCAGAGTGATGAAGGGACTGCGTTCGTAAATAGTCGCTTACGATCTCACTTTCAGACAAAGGGCATTCATCATCAAATTTCTTACCCATATACTCCGGAGAAGAATGGTCGGGCTGAGCGCAAGCACCGTCACATTACCGAGATGAGTTTGTCTATGCTGTATCACACTCATGTCACTCTCTCCCACTGGCCTGATGTCTTTGATGCAGCCACTTATACCATCAATCGGTTGTTTACTCATGTTCTTGGAGGACGATCACCATATGAGGTTCTTAATCGGGTACTCATATATACCAATTTTCATAATTTTGGTTGTCGGTTCTTCCCATTCTTTCGTCCGTTTGCCGACCACAAACTGTCTTCTTGTAGTATTTCGTGTGTTTTTATTAGCTACAACTCACAGTATAAAAGTTTTTGTTGCCTTAATCGCACTACTGGAAGAATCTATGTCACTTGACATGCTCATTTTGATGAGATGTGCTTTCCATTCGCCCCATCCATTCCTCCGGCAAACGGTTCTCCACCTTCAGTGTTAGATGTTTTTGCTTTTGTTGATCCTGATCTTGATTCGGCACCTCCTTTGCCTCCAGTTTCTCCTATGCCGACTACATATCCTTCAATCCCTTGCTCCATTGTGCCACAGATCTGCCACTAGCACCACCACATGATCATTCTCTCTCTCCGCTTGTCAGTCTGCCTGCTCAGTCTCCACCCAGCTCGCCTGCTTCTTCACCGGTCTCCTCGGTCGGTTCTACTCCTCCGGTATCTCCTCCTAGGACTCACACTCATCGCATGGTCATCCGATCGGCAACTGGAGATATTCAGTGCAGAGATTATTCAGATATTATCGCTTATGGTCTTACTGCTGCCTTGCTCACTTAGTCTAAGCCGACGAATTATCGTACTGCTCTTCAGGACCCGGCTTGGGTTACCGCCCATAGATGATGAGATGGCGGCTTTTCGTAGTCAGCACACTTGGAATTTGGTGCCTGGCCTTCAGACATTATCATTGTTGTCTCCAAATGGGTTTATCGGCTGAAGTATGAACCAGATGGTATTGTTGAGCGTCATAAGGCTAGACTTGTGTCACAAGGTTTCTCGCAGATTCCGAGTTTTGATTTTGATCGCACTTTCAGTCCAGTGGTCAAGGCCTCTACTGTTCGGACAGTTCTTGTTATTGCCACCATGCTCTCCTGGTCTCTTCATCAGCTAGATGTCAAGAACGCCTTTCTTAATGGTGTTCTCGATGTTTCGACCTTTATGAAGCAACCAGTTAGTTACTAGAATCCCGTTCATCTAGATTATGTTTGTCGCTTGCAAAAGGCCATTTATGGCCTTAAGCAAGCTCCTCGGATATGGTTTCAGCGTTTCAGGTCTTATTTGACTCAGCTCGGTTTTCAGTGCAGCTCCACCAACATGTCATTGTTCGTTCTCTCGAGGGGTTCTTCGTTGCTTTATGTTTTGGTGTATGTGGGAACGACTCGACTCTCCTTCGTCAGTTTATTGACCGGATGCATCGTGAGTTTGCGATTAAGGACCTTGGGGCTCTTCATTACTTTCTTGGCCTTGAAGTTTTGCCTACTTCATCTGGTTTACTTATTTGTCATGAAAAGTATGCTCGGGACATTCTAACTCGTGCAGGGATGTCCGATGCTTCACCAGTATCTACACCCTTTGAGCCAGGTTCTCAGCTACACAACTCTACTAGTCCTCTGTTCCGGAATCCGACTCTGTATCGTTCATTTGGTAGTGCTCTTCAGTACTTGACCATCACTCGTCCATACTTGACCTTCTTGGTCAGCACATACAATCAGTATCTTCAGGACCCCATAGATGATCATTTACACAGATTGTGCGCTATGTTCGAGGTACTCTTCATTTCGATCTCACATTTAAATCTACTAGTTCTCCTAAGGTATTGGGGTATTCTAATGTTGACTGGGCTCGCTGTCTGGAGACTCGTTGATCTTCTTAGGGATATGTTGTCTTTCTTGGTGGGAATCTTGTTTCATGGAGTGCCAAGAAACAGCCCACAATTTCTCGTTCCAGCACTGAGTCTATGTACCGAGCTCTAGCCAACAATGCTTCAGAGGTTGTTTGGCTCACTCACTTGCTTTGTGATCTTCGAGTTCCTCTGTCCGGCAACAATTGCGCTATCTTCTTGACTCAGAATCTCGTGGCTCATAAGCGGGCGAAGCACATCGACATCTACTATCACTTTGTTCGGGAGTTGGTGGCATCTGGAAGCTTCGAATTGCACACTACCCACTTCTCTTCAAATAGCGGACATCTTCACCAAGGAGCTATCTCGTCCGATGTTCGAGTTCTTCAGATCCAAGTTGTGCGTCGGTGAACACCCGACGCTTCGCTTGAGGGGGGGTGTCAGAATAAATCAGTTAGATGATTAGATTTGATTTTATCTTGTTGACTAGTTAGAGTT
>JAULKM010000013.1:2756214-2767980 GCA_032355605.1 Rubia tinctorum
GAATCCAAAGCGGCGGTGGCTGAGCTACGGTGGAGGAGCGACGGTGGCTGAGCTACGATGGAGGAGCGGCGGTGGCGCTGGGTGCGGTGGTGCTGATTCAAGGAATGAGCCAAGTCAGCTAGGGTAAATTGGTCAAAGATTAGGGTAAATTTGTCTTTACAATTTTAGTTTTAAGATTAGGGTTATTTTAGTCTTTTTTGATTTGGTCAACGCCGGAAAACTACCGGTCAATGCTGGAATAGTGTCAAAAGGTTATATCGGCACATTGGATGTAAAAGTTAGGGTTACAATAGCACTTTCAGATTTTACAGGGTTGTATTGGCACTTTTGTGAAATAATAGGGCCATTTCTGTATTTTGCCCTATAAATTAATATATTTATAATAAAAAATATTATGTGAGATATTATTAAATTCATGTTAACATCTATTTTCTAAATTTCAATTTTTTATGCGGAATCGTTGTATATAGTTAAAGATGTTGACGGTCAAACATAATTATTGAATACTGTGAAAAAGTAAATATGCCGATAATCGGGACGGAGGGAGTATCAATTTTAATTGGGAGATATACAAATATAACCCTATATAACTTCAGTAAATGCACATATAACCCTAAGATAATTTTTAGTGTAAAAATAACCCTAATTAATTTACATAAATGTAAATATAACCCTAAAAATGATATTCCGGCATTGACTGGCCATTTTCAGCCATTGACAGGCTGGAAATGACCAAAATTCCGCCTAAAGCAAAAAACTCAAAAGACAAAAATACCATCCGCCCACCACCCCAGCAGCTGGCCACCACCACCACCAGACCACTCATCCGTTGCGCTAGCACCACCAGTCCACCACCACCCTCACCACCCTCACCACCTTCATGTCAGTCCCACCACAAACTTCAACCCCCAGCACCTCCAACCACCCTCTTTCGATGCCCAGCCACCTCCGCCGACGCCCAACCCCCGCCACCCCGTTCATCTCATCCGCCTTCCACAGATGGCACCACCCCCAACACCTTTACCAATTTGAGCTTCTTCGGCGTCTATCTAGGCACGACCGTCGTTCCCAATCCTGCATGTGTTGCCTCCACTGTCAAGCCAAACCGGAACGGTGCCGCTGTTCCTCAGCCTTGCCCAGACCATCACACGACATTGCCCATCTCTCACGACCCCCACCCTCCCATGCCTATCTCTCACCCATTTCCATGCGAAACCACCACTACCACAACCAAGCTCATTACCTCCGACCCATTCTTCCCATCCCTTTCCTCCGCCCACGAAGATTTTGATTTCACCCTCAATCTCCTTAACCCCACCCTCCCGTCGTTCGACACCTCCAATGCCATCACTGATCTCCCTTTGGTCGAGAATACTACCACTCGTCGAGTCCAGCGTTGAGTTGACCCGGTTGGACTCAGGAGCGAGCTCTACATCCAAAACCTCTATGACCTCGTCTTCTCCCTGGAGCTCGAGCTCGCCGAACGGAAGTACACGTGGACGACGGAAGTACATGTAAAAATGAGTGAAAGAACGAAGGTGGGTGAAAGAAGAACGACTAAAAAAGAGGGAGGAAGAATGGGTTAGGGTTTAGGGTTAGGGGTATAATAGTCCATTCAATTTTTATTTTATTTTTTAGAATGGTAAAATGATCTTTTCAATCAAGTCCGCCTCAAACTGATGGAAAATGTTATATTTGCACATACACTAGCGATATAGAGTTATATTTGCACTTAGGTTCAATACACTCCCTTATTTGTACATCATTTTTTACACCAAATCCTAACCATCCATCTAATCTAATCTGATAGTTGAGATTATTTTACTAAAAATATATTTAATAAATGAGTGAAATTAAATTAGATGGATAGATGGTTAGGATTTGGTGTAAAAATTGTGTATAAATAAGGAAGGGTATTGAACATTTCCCGTTATATTTATACTTATGTTAATTAAGTAGGGTTATTTATCAATTTTTTGCATTTCAATTTTCAAATGGATGGCAGAAGGCGAAAAAACACACCAAGAAATGGACACCCCAGCCGAATCCCGAATCCCGAATCCCGAATCCCGAATCCAGAATCCAGAATCTCGTGAGAGCTAAATGTGGATAAAGCTGGTTATTAAATAAACCGCGAGTTCTTGCATCCTTCCTCGACAAGACGACACATGATATGCAATTTGTCCCTTTTCCCACTCCACCAAAATGCATCTGTACGAGGAACTCTAGCACTCTCCTTTTCCCTTCCCTTCTAATCTTTTCCTGATATGCAAAAATGGAAGGTGTGAAATTGGACAAATGGGGATATGAAGTCAAGACTTCTTCTGATGCCTGTATTGCAGCCATCAATTCGTACTATGATCAGGTCTGTCTATTTTTTTCTGAAACATGGGGTTTGTTCAATTTGGAAGAGCAATTAATATGGTTCTTGAATTGTGCATTTATGGAGTTTAATTTAATTGTAGGTGCTTAGTTATGGAAGAAAAAGGGATGTGATTCTTGGAGCTCCAAAAGCAGACCCGTTTTGTGTTCTGGGCAATGTTTTGGCAGCCAATTTTCTCTGTTCCTCTGATCCTTCAAGAGCCCCTCAGCTCCATGAAACTGCAAAGAAGCATCTTGTATGATTATTTTTGTTCATTTGTGTACTTTTTAATTCTTCGAAAATTTGACCACTTTCTTTTTCTTCTTCTGATTGGAGTTTCTTTTGCCTGGTGTAACTGGATAGGAGAATGGTAGTGCATATGAAAGAGCAGTTTTTGAGGCTATTAGCTATTTTATCTCTCCGAATAGGGATGATGATATGGCCATTGATATGCACTCCAAGGTAGGTTGTTTTGGACTATTGAACGCTTAGCAATTTGTTTACTGTCCAGGTTCAGGCGTTGTATAGATAGCAGAGGATGATAATCACGTTGTTGGGTTGTCGTGTCAGAAATTTTCATCCCTACTTGAATTTCTAGTTTTCAATGCTTAGTAGTAGTTTTTCCTTTCTATCAATCTGACTTGTATATCTTAAATCATTCATAATTCAAACTAAAAAGTTCAGTTACTTGAGTATGTAATAGACAAGAGTACAGTTTCTTCAGAAGAATTATAGTGTTGATCAAGATGCTAGGCAGTAAAGATTTGCCGTTTTTGTTTTCCCTTCATAATTTCAGTTTTGTGTTTGTTTATTATAACAAGTAACTCTCTGCAATTCTTGATGGTAATGATTTACAGTTTTTGAAAGATTATCCAAAAGATCTTGCATCTGTGAAGAGGGCTCAAGTACTGTGCTTTTACATGGGCCAACCTGATCGATCTCTGCAGCTTGTTGAGCAGGTATCTCGAATTCGCGAACTCGGTTCTTCATTTTCTCTTGCCAATCATAATTTTATAGAAATGCTTCATGTACACATGGATTAAGGATTTGTTCTATTCAGTTCTAATTTGATTTCATTTCTTGTTCGATTCATAGGTTCTTCCTCAAAATAAAGAAGAGAGTTTCATATATGGGATGCTTGCATTTCCGCTATTAGAGCTCGGTCGGATGTCAGATGCTGATAAAGCTGCAAGAAAGGGTATTCAGATCAACAAGGAAGATCCTTGGGCACAACATGCGGTAACTAGAACCTAATATATTTCTCTATTTCCAGTCCTTCAATTGTTTCATTGAGTAATATATAGCCTTGCACATTGTGAATTTCTACCCATGATTCCCAAACGATCGAGCCTTTTGATTAGAGCTTCATTTGTACCAAATATTTCTGCATTCATCTCCGTATGTGTTGACACGAATAAAGAAGCATTGGCACGATCCAAATGTTATCAGTGTAACACTTATTAGTGGTGTATTTTTGTCTCTGCTGCAGCTGTGCCATGTATTCCAATTTGAGTGTCGTTTCCAGGAAGCTGTGACATTTATGGAGGAATGTTCGTCATCGTGGACTTCTTTGTCATCATTTATGTAAGATACTACTGCAAAGTTTACAACTTTCTGAAGTGTCTTAAGATGCCTGAAAATAATGTTCATCAGGTACACTCACAATTGGTGGCATGTTGCTCTTTGTTACTTGGAAGGTAATTCTCCTATAGAGAAGGTCAGAGAAGTATATGACAAATGTATATGGAAAGAATTGGAAAGAAAAGACGCCATTCCCGCTGAGGTAAATGTATTTTTCTCACATCTCTTCGAGATGTCTGCAATTTGAACTAAACTGTTCTGTCTGTAGGTTTACCTTAATGCATTGGGACTATTACTACGGATACACTTAAGAGGTCAGATAGAAGCCTTTGGGGACCGTCTCAACGTCTTAGCAAAATGTCTGAAAGAACAAGTGAGGACGCAAAATCATCTCCTTTTTTTTTTCTATGCCCTTATCCTCTTATTGAATAAAAAATGAAAGAAATGATTGAGCTGGTTCATTTTTTATGTAAAAAACTCAATTGAAGGGGGTTTGGCATCTTGAGTGGCACCTTGATGTTCTGATAGTGTGGGCATTGACCTGTGTTGGAGAAGTTTCAAAATCTGAAGATCTTCTTAGTGGGTTGAAATCAAAGTTAGTGTTTTTTTTCCCTAGTGTTTTTAGTATCTTTCTTGTAGAAATTTTCACTGTCGAGTTACTTATCTGCTGCAGACTCTCTCTGATGCCTGAAAAGAAGCAGCGTCTGATGCAACGAGCGATGCTGGTATGTTTTCTGATGATTTTCAGAGTCAGGTTAATGAAGTTTCTGTAGAGTTTTACAATCTTTGCTTTGCACGACTTTATAAGTTCATGAAGTGTGTGTGCATTTGCAAATTCCCGTTTCATGTCCTCTACTGTAGCTTGCAGAAGCATTACATGAGTATGGAAAGGGTGAAAATGAGAAGGCTCTAGAAATGCTTGGACTTCAATTTGAGATCACTAACTTCAAGGTAATTTGATGAAGGAAATAGCATCTGGTATTCGCTTCTTCTTCTACGTATCTAGGCAACTCACTCCCTTATTCCCAGATTATTGGAGCATCTGATGAACAGCTTGACGTTTTCAATGAAATCTGGCTTACTTTGTTAATCTACACAAGGCAATATACAAAGGGTATGCTTCATTATGTTTCCGTCTTAGAGTAAACTTTAACTATGATATCGGATCAGTTTCTTTGATAATGACATTGCTACGTCCTTGTAGCGATTCAAGCCATTGAAAAGCAGTTGAAGGCAAGAGAAGGGGCGCCATTCTTGTGGCGATTATTGGTATGGCGCTTTGCATTTGATGATTATGATGACAATACTTGGTTTCATCGGAGATTATGTTAGAACATACCTATGGTGAACTCTTATTATCTGTCGATTGTTTGATCCAGGAAAAATGCTATTCGGTATTGGAGAAGCCAGAAGAAGCTGCAAATGCTGGAGAGAGAGCCAGTGTTTTAGAAGGTGCATACTTCACTTAGATACTTTGTTTTGAAGATCGAAGAACAATTTGAGCTCCCATGTATTTATCTTTGATGCATCTGTGCTAGCAAGACCTAATGGTTTAACAATCAAATCTTTGCCCTCTCATTTCCCAATGGTACGGGGAATGAGAGTTTCGTTCCGTTAGCTGATCTAACTCGAGAATTAGGGTTCAATCCTTAAGAGTTGACTAGTGATGGAAAATCAGTTTTTTAAAACTACGATAAACAAACAAGTTAAGGACACAAATTTCCGACACATATAAAGATACAGATACATTTAAACAGGATTTTACTATTTCTATTAACGAAAGCGCCAATAGCTACTTTGTTAATAGTTGCGGGATCTGCGATCTTACTAGCGATTCAATCCTCCCTTGTGTTCAGTCTACAACAAGAACTGAAAAGTTTGATCATCAGCCAAAAGAAAACATGATCTATTCACAGACAAAAAACCTTTCTACAACCAACAAAACATCATCATCATCATCTGACATTCAAACTATTGTCCCAGTATTATCAGGAACAACAGAACCACCAACCACGGGCCATGTCCGGCCCCTGATCCTCCTCAACTCTTCCACCACCTCCCTGGCATCGGGCCGGTCGTCCTTATCCGCTGCCACGCACCGGAAAGCCAGCTCGGCCGCTGCACCAACGCTGTCCACAGCATCCCCGTCGAGAACTAAACTGGGGTCTACAACCTGGTTGAGCAACCCCATCTGAATCCTCAGTACGGCCAAGTCCGCCAGCGTCATCTCCAGCTTCTCCCTCCTCTGATCCACCGCCCTCATCCCGGTGATCAGCTCTAACAATACAACTCCAAAACTGTAGATGTCGCTCTTCTCGTTTAACAGAAATGAGCGGTGATAATCCGGATCCAAGTACCCTGGAGTCCCCTGCGGCCCGGTCCAGACACCGCCGGAGGAATTATCCCTCAACAGTCTCGACAACCCGAAATCACCGACTTTCACCCGCATATCTTTCCCAACGAAAATGTTCGTGGAAGTGATGTCCCTGTGAACAATTGGCGGTCGGACTGCGAAATGCAAGTACTCAATCGCCATGGCCGTCTGCAGCGCGATATCAATCCTCGAATTCCAGGTCAATTCGCCTTTTCCATGGAGATGATCGGAAAGACTCCCGTTCGGGACGTACTCGTACACTAACAGAAGCCCTCTCGGGTCGCTGCAGTATCCATGGAGCTTCACCAAATGCGGGTGATTCAATGAGGACAATATCAGTATCTCGTTGCAGAACGATTTCGTGCCCGGAAGGTGTTTGTGTAAATGCTTCACTGCAACAACCAACCCGTCGTTCAGCTGGCCGAGGAAGACCAACCCGAACCCGCCGTCGCCGAGCTTCCACTTTGGGTCAAACCGGTTCGTGGAGGCCTCCACCTCCTCATAGGTGAACACAGGAGGAAGAAGGCTCGCAGAACGATGTCGCCGGAGAATAAATGGCAAGATTCATTATGGAAATACTGGGCACTACCTCATTATGAACCCACCTCTAACTGAATTGGCAGAGTTAAGGAAAATAAATGGCAAGATTCATTATGGAACTCAGAGATAGACGTGAGGGTCACCAGGATTTTTGCCAGATATCACTGACAAATTCCCTAAATTCATAGATAAGATAAGATTTGATTTATTCTGACATATCTCCTCTGTAATAACAGCAAGAAAGAAGTAATTTTCTTTCAGTCCGGGAGATTTCAATATTTGAAAAACAAACCCAGCAGAATAAAGCAAAATTGAGCAACCTTATTAAATTTGCACATCTGCCCTTTGTCAACCAAGTTCCAAATGTCCCACATTCTTGTTCCATTATAGAAAAAGCACTCTTTATCTAAGGATAACCATTGTGGAGTTTTTAAAATCACTCCTTAATAAGAAACTGGTCATTAATTAATGGCTTGATACCTCTTTATTTGTGAATGATCATTCAATCAATGATGATACTTGACATGACTTGTTTTGTATTTTTAATTAATTATAGTTTAACATGAAAAAAACTCTTGCAAAAAATCAATTTTTAGAACGGTTAAAAAGATGCTTATAAATTTGACTTAGAGCAGACATCGTTGGATATATTTTCAAAATTTTGAAACTAAGGATGAGTTGTAGATTTTTTTTATAAAATATTATGATTTTTATATTGATAATTTTAAAGCGTATAAATTTTATATAAAATATTATTATTATATTGGATGAAAGAATAAACATGTTTGTTTTTTATGGTCAATGCAACGTAATTTTTTTGTTTGTTTGATATTGGTATTTTATAATAATATAAATATTTCAATGTTTTTCTATTAGACATGGTGATGTGGTGCTAAAAAAGTGATTATCAAATATCATTCCATTGTTGGTGGTGACTTCTTCTCTAATTTTTATCAAAATTAATGATGGGGCACTTAAGAAGTGCTCCTTAGATCCACTACCAGTGTGGATGCTTTAATAAAGTAGTATCTAGCTCTTACATTCTCTTAAATTTGAGTACATTCTTCAATTGAGATGGTCTCGTGTGAGGCAGTTTAAAATTTAGACAGAGGACTTTATGCAATTTTAGCTATATTCTGGCTCCAAAGACCTATCTATAATAATTTTACAGGGATATATCTCTAATAATTTTCAAGGACCTTTCGTTAATATTTTTCATGGGCTTTTTTGTCCAATTTCTTTTCCCAATATTTTCCCGCCATATATAGCCTAGAATAAAAATCAAAAAATCAAAAAATCAAAAAAAATTTTAAATACAAAAAATTAATATGATCTTCGAACGGAAAATTAAAATCATCAGCAAAAAATAGCAGAACATCAATGAAAAATCATAAAACATCAATTAAAAAATTGGAGCAAAAAAAATATAAAACAAATAAAAAGGCAAATAAAAATCAACAAAAAATTGAAAAAATATCGAGTACAACTAACAAAGAATCAACTAAAAATCATAAAAAAACATCAACAAAGCTTCAATTATATTTTTTTAAACTAAAAAAATCAACTAATATCGACCAAAAGCAAAAAACATCAAAACCTCTCACCTAAGCTGCACCCAGAAAATGAAAAACATAAACATAAGGAAAAAACACTCTAAAAAAAACAACCTATGTCACTCAAAAATACAAACATAGACTCGTATCACCTAAAACTAATCGAGAAAATGAAAAACATCAGCAAGAGAGAAAAAAAAGCAAAAAATACCAACCCATATAACTCAAAAAACTACAAAACATCGAATCATATAAACTAAAACTCACCCGGAAAATGAAAAATGTGAACATGAGAAAACAAAATAAAAACATCAACAAAAAAATATGGTACCTCAAGATTATAAATTATTCACTCAAAAATCATAAAACGTCAACAATCTTTTATTTTAAAACTACAAATATCAACCTATATCACCAAAAAGCTAAAAACATCAACTCCTAACACCTGAATCTCATCCAAAAAATGAAAAATATCAGCCTCAGAAAAATAAATCTACAAAAATCAACTCCTATTACCAAAATCTCGGCCAGAAAATGAAAAATATCAATATGAGAATTTAAAAAAAACTGCAAATATCAATCCATATCAACCAAAAAAGGACAAAATATCAACTCATATCAATTAAACTTCACATGAATATTAAAAAATATCAACAAACGAGGAAAAAAGCTACAAATATCACAAAAGAGTTACAGTATCTCAAGAATAAAAATTCTTCCAAAAAAAGGACCTGGTCGGATTTGAACCCAATTCACTAACCTCAAAGTATAAAGCAATAACTACTACACTAAAAACTCTTATCAAACATAAAATCAATCAAATAATATTAAATATCAGCATATACATAAAAAAAAAATTTCTTCAAAATAAAGTTCATACAGAGATTCGAACTCAAGGCCTTAACCTCAACAACAAGAGTGCTAACCACTAAACCAAACAAACATTGTTGACAAAAATCTTAGTCAAGTAATTATTAAACCTCATCAAGCCTTTAAAAAAAAAGTAGAACACAATATTAAACCTCACTTCATGAAGCAGAACCTCACTGCGCCACCGCTGTCAGCCGTCTCAGGTTGTCGTCGCCATCCCATGTTTGCCGCCTGAGGTCGCGTGTGAAGCCACGTACACCGTCATCACCGCTTAGATACGTGTATCTCACACGCATTGTCTTCCTCGTATTTTTCCGCCGGCATCGTCATCGTCTTCTGCATCTTTTTCGGTGCCATTGTCTTCTACATCTTCCGCCGACGTCATTCTTTTCAGCTTCTTCTCGCCGGTAAAAAAGCAGAAAGAAGAAGGTGCAACGCCATTAAAATTTTCAGCGCCCTTTGTTGTTGCCAAACCATAGCTCCATCTCCAAAAACGGTATCCTAGCTTCGCCGCGATGCCAAACCTTGGCTACGCTGCCGGAAATCGCAGCGCCCTCTATCGCAATGCCTAAAACCGAGCTCTGACAAAGGAAATTTCTATCGCAATAAATTTTTCAGAGGCTTCCCGGTGTAGATTCACCGGAGGCTTTGATCTTATGGATTCATCGTTGTCTTCGGGATTCGTCGGAAGAAACAATGGTGGATTCACCGGCGGAATGGTGGAAAAATAACGGTGGCGTTAGGCGGCAAAACGACGGTGGTTACAGATTCCCATCAGAGGAGATGATTCTGATCGGGAAAAGAAAATTGGAAATTTAGATATTTTTGTGGCATTTATAGCCTTTTGATAAGTGCATAGTAGATCACTAAATTTATCAGCATATTTTTTTTAAAAACCCCATCCCAAATGAAACTTATTATTAATTGCACAATAAACCCCAGTCTAAAGTTTAGGCTACCTAAAACAAGACTTATTGTCTTCAATTTAATATATTTTTTTTAAAAATTATTATTTTATTTATGATAAAAAGTGAATCATTTTCATCCACCGATTAAATCTTGAAAAAAGTGCTTTTATAACCTTACCTATTTCACATAAGTGCCAATATAACGTTTTGATAATTGAAAATGCAAATATAACCCTTGATAGTTAGTGTAAGTGCAAATGTACCCATTCCTGCCACTTTTAGTCAGAATTTTGTTAAAAGGAAATTTTACCCCTCCAAAAAAGTAAAAAAACTGAAAATAAAATTAAAAAATTATCATACCCTTCTTCTCGGATGACCCATTACCACCACAACCTCTTCATCCTCTGGCAGCTCGTTAGGCCTGCAATTTTTTGTCGGTTCCGATTCAATGCAGGATGCTCAACCAGAGTTGTTCCACCGGCGAGAGATGAGTGTTGTAATCAGTGAGGCCATCTGATTCATGTTCAACAAAAATGAGTGCTAAAGATGATTTTTGCGATTCTAGAGCCATCTAACTCTTCATCTACTTTCGTTGCTACCGGGGCCGCCGTCCATTTCTCTACAAATATAAACCCAGGCAAAGATCTGATTCTCCTGTCACTACATCAAACGATAGGCGGAGGGGGTGAGGGTGGGGCCGGAAGTGGCATCACAGCTTTCGTCTTGGGCTAAGGTGCGGTGGCGATGTGATGGGGTTGGGGCGGAGTGGTGGCCAGGTGGAGGCGGTACACAGGGGTCGCGGTGGTGCACTGGTGGGGATAGTGGGCTGTGGAGGGGATGAGGGAAAATGGTCTTAATGCTTTTAAGTTTTAGGCCAAGGGGCGTTTTAGTCATTTATGTGCAGTCAGCGTAGCTCAACGCCGGAAATGGAATTTTAGGGTTATATTGACACTTTCATCAACTAGTTAGAGTTGTTTTGTACTAAAAATTATTTGAGCGTTATATTGGCATTTACTTAAAAAGGTGAAGTTATATTTGTATGTATCCCTTAAATCTTTTACTTGTCAAACTTAAATTATTTTACACATTTTAACTCACATAAAAAGTAACATCTAAATATATCGTATCTGAATTAAGAAAATACGAGTATAAAATTTGATCACTATAATATTCATATACAATTCAATATTATGTAAAAAGGAAATATACAAACATAATCCTATATACTTGAGAAATTGCAAATATAACCCTGCGATAATTTTTAATGCAAAAACAACTTAACTACTTTACATAAGTGCAAACATAACCCTAAAGACTATATTCTGGCATTGACTGGCTATTTCTGACCATTGACCGATTGGAAAAGGCCAAAATACCCTTTCATCCTAAAACAAAAATTTGAAAGACAAAAATAACCTTTGACCCACCACTATACTGCTACCACTGCCACTCCACCTGCACCGCCTCCGCTGGCGCCACCACCACCTCTACTACCACCTCCTCCGCCACTAGGGTTTCCGCCACCACCATCCATCACCTCTCGTCGTCAGCCTTCCCTCCACCTCTATGGTTCCATCT
>JAULKM010000013.1:2802390-2813838 GCA_032355605.1 Rubia tinctorum
GGAGTCCATTGAATGGGAAGCTTTACCCTCTTCGTTTGCAGCTTCCTCCTAATAATGCTACTATGCATGTTGTTTTGATTCAATCCTCATCTAAAGGTGAGTTTGAATCTTTGCTTTTGTTTATGGGATTCCTACAAATATGGTTTTAATCTTGCAAAAGTAACTTTTGTTATGACTATGAATGAATGAGTAGGTGAAAAGCAAGAAATGTGCTTTACTTGGTGGTTGTGTCCTAATTGAATCATTCTTAGCTGTGTGATTATGATCATATGAACATTGGTTATAGAATGATTGCCTAAGGATCACAATATTGAATCTTTTGTTAAATTTTCAAAGCACACTTGCATGTTTGGAGGTTATCATTATCAACCTTTTCCACTTAGTTTAGGCCATGTTTTTTTCCATCTTACCTGCATTTCAGTTATGTAAAATGACAAATTTATGCTATTTTGCTTAGTTTTGATATTTTGTTCTTATTTTTCACTATATTTAATTTTAGTACAGTTCAGTTTGTTTTAACAGAAAATCAGTTCGGGAGAACATGACCTTATACGTACTTTTGTATTTCAGCTGCAACAAGTTTTAGGTAAGAAATCAGCATGGCAGAATAAGCTCCGAGGATGCAGCATTAGCTCAGCACAAGTGCAACATTACAATGTACTAATCCCCTTCCAAAATTAGAGACCACTTTCTAGTTTTAGTAAATATTCCTGTCCTAAAATTATATATCACTTTCTAGTATTTTCTAGTACTCGAGAGCAAACTCTGCAGCGATTTCTCAAAGCAACTCTAATTTTGGGGTTTAATAGGGAGTAATGTGCAAACTTAGGTTTCTCTTGCAAGTGTTGAGTACAATCGTTTGTAAATATGGCCTGTTTTTTTGGTCCGAAGGAGTTGTAGGAGCTCATTTTTTGGTATTTTTTGTTTGTACTATTTTGAGAAGAAATGGGAGAGTTGTAATTTCTTTTTCCCGCGTTTGTTCTCGCGAGATTAGCTGCACTTCAATTCAATAAAAATAAACTCGGGAGAACAGAACCTCAATTACCAATAATCCATGCAAGAACACAAGCCATCTCGAAAATGATGGAACCTAAGACGATCTCTAACAATCACTTCAACATCAAAAACATCGGATATCAGTTTCATCACACTGTGACAGTCTTTGCAAATTCTCAGGTTCTTGAAAACACGAATCGGCACCCCCGGTCTGCGATTCAGGAGCCCGAATGCAACCGCGAGTCTCTCAGAATGTAGCCTGCCGGAGAATTCATCCGTCACATACCCTACAGAATTCAGTTTCTCATCAATCATTAGTAAATGCTGGTAGATTTCCTCGGCTTGAGGATGAGATGAATCCCCGGCGAAGAACTCATGAGCAACGCCATGAACCTCGATCACACTGCATCCAGGTTCTTTGTGAACCCCCTTTTCAGTCATCAGTTTCCTGATCAAGCCAACTTCGTCCCAGCGATTCGCGGAGGCGTAAAATTTGGATAGAAGCACATATGAACCAGAACAATGGCTGCTTTCTGACATCATCTTCTTCCCTAACTCCTCAGTTAGTTCCATCCCTGCATTCTGCTTGCAACAGGCATCAACAAGACACCTCCACATCACCAAATCGGGCTTCATTTTCATGTTAGATACAATGTCGAGAGCTTCATTTATCAATCCCGCCCGAGCTAGGAGATCCACAAGACAACCATAATGCTCAAGAACAGGTTCAATGTTGAACTCATTCACCATCTTCTTGAAACACTCTCGACCTTCTTCAACCAAACCCCTGTGATTACACGCACTCAGAACACCAAGAAATATGATCGAATTTGGAACAAATCCTCCTCGACCACCCTCTATTTTTGCGAAACAATCCAATGCTTCCTCAACCTTCCCGTGCATTGCATATCCTAAGATCATTGAAATCCATGAATTCATGTCGCACTTGTTCCTATCCATCCTCTCGAAAACCTGCACAGCAAAATCCAATTCTCCACATTTACTATACATTTCAATCAAAGAATTATTCACCAAAAGCTCAAGATTACTCCCTTCATCATATATGCATTTCCTCAATACAAAGCAATGCGCCCAAATTCCTGAAGACAAAAGTCCCAAACCAGAACACGCATTTATCAAACTCTGCACAGTGTACCCATCTGGATCAAACCACGTTTGCATATCAGAAAACATTCTCAACGCATCTTCAAACTCTCCCAACTCAACCAAACCATTAATCATAGTGTTCCACGAAACAACGTTTCTTTCCGGCATTTTATCAAACACCTTTCTGGCATACTCCAATCCTCCACACGAAGAATAAAAATGAATCAAGCTATTGTTCACATACAAATCCGACCCGAACCCACGTTTAATTGCTTGCGCGTGAGCCTGTTTGCCTTCCATTAGAGCAAATATATACGCACAGGCTTTCAGCACGAAAGGGAAAGTGTACTTATCCGGTACGGCATTTTCTTGATGTAGCATTTGATAGAAATGAAAAGGGATTTTCGCTTCTCATCTAGGGTGTACGCGTATGCTTTTATAAGTGTGTTCCAAGCGAATGAGGCATATAGAGAAGGACTGGTGTGGAAGAATTGAGCGTGGATTTGTTGGAGGTGAGGTACGGTGGTGCACTGGTTTAGGAGGTAAACTAGATAGGAAGGAGTGACGGCGAAGGGGGCGGAGATGCAGCGGGACTGGTGGCGCCGGCGACGGAAAGAAGCGGCCCAGCTGAGGCTGCAGACATTGTGGTTAAGGGAGCTAGCAGATTGGGTCCGTTGGACAGTTAATCCTAGGGGTGGACACTTTAATTTCTCCTCACATTAAGGAAAATAGACACTTTTATGTGTCGCAATACATAACGAAAATGGGACACTTTAATTTGTCCTCACATATAGCTAAAATAGGTTCTAAATAAGGGCTATGCGTCCTAATATAAAACTTAAATGGGACACTTTTATGTGTCCTAATATTTAACTAAAAAGGGACACTTATATTTGTCCTAATGTGTTACGAAAAAAGGGACACTTTTATGTGTCGCAATACATACGAAAATGGGACACTTTTATTTGTCCTCAAATATAGCGAAAATGGGTTACGAAATAAGAGCTATGTTCCCTAACATAAAACTAAAATGGGACCTAATATGTTAGGAAAAAGAGACTTTTATGTGTCCTAATATGTTAGGAAAAAGAGACACTTTTACGTGTCCTAATATGTTACAAAAAAGGGACACTTATATGTGTCGCAATATATACGAAAATTGGACACTTTTATTTGTCCTCACATATAGAGAAAATAGATTTACAGGCTATGTGTCCTAATATAAAACTAAAATGGGACACTTTTATGTGTCATCATATGTTAGGAAAAAAGGACACTTATCTTCATCCAAATATGTTACTGACACTTTTAAGTGTCTCAATATATAACAAAAATGTGACACTTTTATGTCCTAATATATAGGAATAAAGAGTTTTAGAGTCCGTATCTTGAAAAATGATTTTTCTATAAGTTATGGAAAGATCAAATGTTTAAACTGCAAATTTGAAGAAATCAAAATAAAAATTTTGGGTTGTATTAATCGGGTCATAAACTAATCATTTCTACATGTTGCATAATAAAATTTTAATATTGCAACTAAAACCTTTTATCTTTCTATAATTACAATTCAACCCGTCTTTCCATATGCCTATGGAAAGACGGTCTTTTCTTAGACTTTGTCAAAGTTTTATGTATCTTAATATTTACTAAAAAGGAATACTGACACTTTTATGTGTCCTAATATATAACTAAAAAGGGACACTGACACTTACATATGTCCTAATGTATAATGAAAATAAAGACTTCTATGTGCTTTGATATGTTACGGAAATTGACACACTAAAAACTGTGAGTCTAATATATAAAAATAAAGACACATAAAGTGCCCTAATATGATAAAAATGTGACACTCTATTGTGTCCCAATTTGCTATGAAAGTCGAGACACTGTAAAAAAGTCCTAATACTTTACAATAATAAGGACACATAAATTTAATGAAAATAGGACACTTTTATGTGTCCCAACAAATTACGAAAATTGACAACTTTATGTGGTCCGAGTTGCCAAAAGTATCCAAGTGTCCCAATATTGGGCCGAATTTGAGACACTTTTTTGTATCCATATGTTACGAAATTGAGACACACTTATATGTCCAAATATGTCACGAAAATAGGATACATTTATGTGTCCTAAGATGTTACATGTGTTACGAAGATTAGTACACTTTAAGTGTCCCATTATTTTAAGAAACACAATTGCTCTTGCATTGTATGAAGGACGGGTCAAGAGCTTTATTGAAGCTGAAAATGGAAGTTTTCTTATAGTTAGTTTCAACCACCAATTCAGTTGCCTCAGATTGTTAAAAAAATAGTCAGCAATGTATCGATGATTTATAAGTACAAAAATCATTGAAACGAGAACACATCTTAGTAGTAGATCATGATTTGTGAAAGATCCAAAGTATTAGCCCCTTCCTTGTCACCTTAGATTCTAAGGGAATTGATTGATTTTTTGTGTAATTTTGGGTCTTATTAGTTTAATCGTAACACCCTTCAATAATTTCAAAATGGTGATTGCGTGATTTTAATATTAACTTGCAGGATTAGAAAAATCAATCCATACTAAACATTCTTCACTCTATGTCATTATGTAAGAGAAATGAGGTGGATCAAATGAAAAATAAGTGCATCCACATACAAGAAGAACCCAACAAATGATAGTAAAATGATAAACAATACGGAGTACTATATCTATTACTACACTAAAAGGGAGAGTTATATATCTGGGAACAGGTTTAGGTACGGTTGACGGTGACCTTGTCGTTCAAAGTTGTGCCTCCACTGTCCTTCACCTCTGATTTCTCTTCAATCGAAACCCTCTACTGCCGGTCGCTAACAATTTGTAGGTTTTCGGTCAAATCCTACTTGCAGTGAAGCCCTTTTCCCTATTCCCTTCAACCTTTTTATCAAGATCTCTCACCTCCTATGCCGGTGGCCAACAATAGAGGTGCTTCACCTACATGCTTTGCACACCGCTCTTTTCTCTTACTGCTACGTGTCTCCCCACGCTTTTGCTCACCCTCCACACCTCTTTATTAAAGGTGACTCCATCTTCATTGTTATATTCTACCGGTTTGCCTTTTCGTTTCTCCTCTTTCGATTCTATCGCTTTGTTACCTGTTTTTAGATTCTTTCGTATGTCAATTTAGGGGTTTTGCCTCCATAACGGTAACAACCCTTTCAGCTTTTACCTGCGTTTATTTTACTTGTAGAAGGGCTCCTCATTTTTTTTACTTGTATGAGGAAATTTAGGGGTTCCGATTTGTTAGCGTGAAGTTAGGGGTTTTTCTCTATGTATTGTTATGTGTTTTGTCTGTATTTCTGCGCGCCTGCATCTGCTCTGTTCTTACTTGTATATACCTTCGACTTGTTCATCGTAAAATCCTTCTCTTCTCTACTTTAGTATACTTAGGCTAACTGAAGGGGTAAATTTTGGGCCTTCAATGTGTTGCTTATTTTACCGCCTTAGGTCCTTAACCTTTCTGTTTCTTTTTTCTTCATCTCTTTCCGGAGAAAGGGATTTAAGAATCATTTAAAAGTAGATTTGGATAATTATTCGTAGGGGGCTTTTTTTGGGTGTATTTGAACTTATTCATAGTTTTTTTTGTGTCTACTATGCGTGTCTATTTGTTAGTTCAGTTTCTTCCTTTTTGTGCTTGCTTTATGTGTATGTTTGTTAGTTTGGGTTTTTGCTTGTTTAATGCTGCTCAACCGAGGTGTAAAAGGTTAATTATTCAGATTCATATTGCTATTGTTCACTCTTTGTCTGAACTACTATTAGAGTAGACATTTGTGCTTCAACCTGGTGCTATTTTTTATAGGCTGACTTAGGGATAAATATTTTGTTATTAGCAGTTTAAGGGTTCTTACTTTAAATTTTTTCGAGATAATTGGAAGAGCTATACTTGTATCTCAGTAGTAGACATGGAGTTCTTACTGATTTCCACAAAGTATCCAACAAGCTTTTATAAGCTAGCCTCCCAAAACCAAAAAGATTAGAAAAGGATTCTGATTTTTGCACCCACAATTCAACACTGGCCGCTATAGAAGATATGATGGCCCCATTATGTAATTGTTGTTGGTGGAACATAACATAATTCAAGTATTTGATAAGATCTAGGAGTAGTTAAATGTTGCTGATCTGACACAGATACTCTTAAAACCAAAAGATCAGAAAAGGATTATGATTTGTCACCACAATTCAACATTGGCCGCTATAGAAGATTTTGGTCAAGGTCTAAAGGGTTAATTATTCAGATTCATATTGATATTGTTCACTCTTTGTCTAAACTACTTTTATGTTACATGTTTGTGCTTCAACCAGTGCTATTTTTTATAGGCTGATTGAGAAATAAATATTTTGGTATTAGCAGTTTGAGGATTCTTACTTTAAAGTTTTTGGAGATAATTGGAAGAGCTATACTTGTATCTCAGTAGTAGACATGGGGTTCTTAGTGATAACACATGTATTTTTACCATCACTTACGTTAATAACACGCTCAGGAGAGGTTGAAGGATTGGTTTCTAGGTAACCTCAAATCCTTCAGTTAACCGGTCCAACGGGAATTTAACGCAGCTTGAACACCAAACTTCAAAATTAGCAATAATCAGCACTATGAATTCTGGTAGCCTAGATCTTAGGTAAAAGTGATGGTGATGTTATTGAAAGAGTTCATGAAGCTTAGAGGTGTTTTCATCTAACTAAAGATTGCTAAAATATGGCACTATCATGGAATGGGTTGGTTTTTCTCAATTTATTTTCATTATTGAGATGCATGACACAATCCAGCAATGTCTGAAAAGCTCATTTCGTAATAGAAAAGGTTGAATTGTTTTGTTTTTGTCACGTTGACAGGTAAAACACCTTAAGAATGCACCTTCTATACCGGTTTCTAGTAGCTACAGAAGATTATCCTCCATTTCTTTTGTTTAATTGGAAGTTCGTATTTCAAGCTCTTCCCCTTATATTTTGTCGGTTTTGCTTGGTTTAAATTTTATTTGTTTAATGTATGGCTTAATAAGATTTGGTTTTTTCTGAGACGGGTTTTAGGTGAACTTCAGTAGGAATGCTTCTATTTTCGCGAGTTGATGTTTTTTGTCACAGAAATATGTTATCCAAGCTTGCAATTTCTGTACGGTTGCTGTACAGTTTGGGCGATACATTGTGACGATGATGAGCACGGTCACGATATTGTTATTGGATTTCAATTGTCAGGTTGCCTGATTGTTCTTAAACTGTCTTTCCACATGAATTATGAAGGTAGAGATAACTAGATGAATGCATTGATATGGTATAGTTGGCTCAACGGGATAATCATTAGTATTTAGTACTATAATTGGTTCCAACATGGTGTTGGAGGAAGTTAGTCGAGCTGGTCCGCATAATGTAGTAATAACGGGAAGGTATACTATTTCTAATCTTCAAGGGTCTAAAAGATATATTGCTTTTCAGTCAAGATAAATCTATTAGTAAATCGACCAAGGATTATGTGTATATTGTACTCTCCTAATTAGCTGTATTTGTGGATTTATCTCATCCATTATTAGCCTCTTGTATTAAGGAACCATTTTAAGGTTATTCCACGACAAAGTTTTGACGTGGACTTGTGGATAATTCCCTCTTTATGTGGAATGGAACCTATAATAGATTTTGGAAGTGAGCTAAATAATATTCCGAATCATGGATTTTCTTAACTCTTAATGATGGCATTGTAATTGTTATCTACTTTTTCCCTATTTTTCTTATTCAGTACGCTAGCTTTTCTGCTTATAGACAGCAAATCTAGAAATCAGTGCTAACTTATAATGCTGAGTTATGCTTGCTGATTATCTGGTATCAGTGTGAAACATATGATGGAAAGTGTAGGAAAACAATATTGGGGAATCCAGGTTATTAGCGTATCTCAGATTTATGCTCTTTGGTCAGAACACAAAATTTTGAGCTTCTAATTATGGTTGTTGCATGGGTTGTTATAGGAGAAATTGTTAATGATCCAAAGAGGAGGAACGGAGTCAGGATGACATTTTATTCATTTGACTGTTATGTAAGGATAACTCCTCACTACTTTCTGGTACTTTAAAGTTTAAACCGTAGTTATTTTCATTTTTACAGAGAACACTTGTTCTTCCTTTTTACAGAGAACACTTGTTCTCAAATATAATATTCTCATAGTAGCTTATAAGGTTGCATCCCGCATGCGATTAAAGGAGAAGAGATGCAGAATGAGGTATGAGAAACCGATCTTAATCTGATTTTCTGTAGCAAATTATGTCATACTTGAATGCTTCCCATGGTACTAGATCTTCAAAAATAAAATTGGTGAATTATATGATATTTTTAGATTTAGTTTGCCATAGGAAAAAAATTTTATTACAAGAATTCGTGAAACAAAGTTTCAGCCTCATGGGCAACCAATTTGTCCTCATTTCCCACTACAACGGTTGGATGGAAAGCCACCACCTTATGTTTATTTTTTTACTCATCCTACAAATTTGTAGCAACATGTTCAGGATATCGTGATATAAATGTCACAAACTAGCTGATGGGGATATGAATGTTTCCGTTATGAGTTTCTCTGTTTCTTCCCTTTTCCCCCTTGTCTTTCTGGACAATTATTCATCTTTTGCTGCTATGAAACTGTTTTCCTTCTTGTCTACATAGTATCTTCCTGTATTCACATTCTGTTCATCTTCAAATACCATTGCTCCTGACTCATAACTCCACATGAATTCTTGTTTATTCAACCCCCGAGTATGGCCCCTGCTTTTATTCAACTCCAGGTAGAGAGATGGCTGACGATAGCCGGTCGACTCTTTCAATTTTTAACCCTCCACTTACCTACTTCCAGCGCTGACTCTTGTCGTGCGCCGACCAGTTGTACCGGTTGCCTTTGGTTGGCTATTTTCCTCCTCTCGGTAAGTAAGCCACTGATATGTCTACTCTTCAATTAATTCTTTTTGTTGATATATTACCATTCATTACGGGAGGTGCACGTTTGGTGTTTGATATTTGTTCTAAATCATGGCTTTTTGTAGCCCTAATATTAGTGGTTTCAGCTTGTTTATTACTTTTGTATAACTGATGATAATGGTTTTGGTTTCTCAAGGAAAATAGTTCTGAAACGAGGGTTACACCTCATGTTAGGGGCTTTACCCTTTTTATTATTTTTGCAGAGCTTTTGTAAAGGTTTAGACCATTTTGTAGAACACTTTGGAGGTAAGTTCTGATGTATGAACTGGATTCATTTTATTACTTGTTTAATGAATTTCTCTTGCATTATTATTAGCCCTCTTTAAAAAATGAAGTGATCAGAATTAAGTTATGCCATTGCCAATATTGGCCAAAATGTGATGCTTATGAATATTAATAAGCATGAAGAACAACGTCAGCATGTAAAGCATGTTCTATTTAGGAGTAGCCATTGTGTTGTATTTTTCAAGTGAGAGTTGTTGGGGTTCTGGCTATTTTTATACTCAAACCACCAATATATATGCACCACCTGTTGTAAAATTGAGTGAGTATGTCCAGAGAGTAGCATGGAAACTGGAGTGATTATGCCATTATTCCATGTGTGCTACCTTGGTGTTTGTGTCATTATGCACATTAAATTTTTATCAAATATTAAATTACAGTAACATCTCAGTTACGAGGAAATAGAGGTCTATTATTGTGTCAGTGTAATGGAAGTGTTTGATATGTGCCACTATTTATGTTTAATTAAAGAAATGATTTCCTGTAGATACAGTAAAGGCGAACCTACTATAGAGGAATTTTTTACATATGCTTAGTAGCTGAAACTTATACCAACCGGATAAGTGAGGAAGTATTACAATCCTTAGGTTTCCAATAATATCTTAGTCTTGTACTCAGGATTGATGCCTATTCAATATTTGATATCGCAATGTGAGAGTGGTTGCCGTGATGTTTCAGAGTCATTAAGGTCTATTGCTCGTGTTCTTAAAATTTCAGAGCTTTGCTTTTCCCCGTGATCTTATTTTTTGCTATAATAGAGAATGCACTTATAAAAAAATGTATGTTTTTTATGATGTAGGTAATACTGTGGGAAATTTGGACAAGCCCCTGTACAAAAGCTCTTGAGAAATGGCAAAAGGTCTAGGGAAAGCTCTTGCTCGCAAATTCTTACTCTTTGAGGACGTACTACAGAGGAATATCACTTCTATTCATTCCTGTATCTCAACAACAACTACTCTTTCACGGTTGTTTTTCTACCAACCCTAAATCAATCAACAGAACTATCAAAGAGCTGGAAGAAAACCTACTTCTAATTGTCTTACGTAGTTCTAAACTCTTGGTCTCTAAATCATTCTCTTTAGGTAAAAATGTTCCATTAGTGTCAAAAAAACAAATTTTTTTCCATCTGTGATACATGCTTCGTATTCTATAAAATTGTAGTGATCAGGTTATCCTTGATACGTGCCACTGACTACTTATTAGTAGGTGTGTATCTCAGCATGACGTTGAAAATTTGCTTAGTAAATATCACGATTTCAGGATATGCTGACATGAGTAATCCAATTGTCCTCATTGTCCGTGTATTTTCATGCCTTTTCATCTAAGGTGATTTGCCTGTTTACTTGCTTTCCTGTAGGCGGTAGACGATACTTTCAATTCTTAAGGTCTTTGTTTGCGGTTTTACCCTACTTCCTCCAATCACGTGACCTTTGGTACCGGTTGCCAGTAGCTACAGATAATTATTCTCCTTTTCTTTTGTTAGATTAGAAGTTCTATTTCAAGCTCTTGCCCTCTCATTTTTTTTTTGGTTTTGCCTTTTATTGTTGTAGTGGTATTTTTTTGGTGTCGTTGTGTTGATTCTGAAACTAGAACCACTTGAATTTATTTATTTGTTGTGGTATTTTGTTTGTGTCGTTGTGCTAATTCTAAAACGGGAACCACTTGTGTTCGATTTAAAGCCTAAACTAATTATTCTTTAAGATAACCTGATTTTTTTATGTTTCTGCTGCAACCAACAGAGCATACTCATTTCACATGTTATGCATTAACGTTTGTTAAATTTTTCCTTCCATTTTCATTCCCCGTTGTAGATTGGATTCTTCAATTTTTATGGCTACCTGTGTGTATCCATTCATTCTCTTTATATAGTTTCTATTATTATTTACAGGAAAACTAATGCCTGACAAGTTACAACCTTGCGGAAGACAAGTTCCGGGCATCAGCTCGAGCCTGCTCCTCTTTGTTTTGAATGACTGTGCAGCTTGGAGCCCAGTTTCCATCCTTGCTGATGAGACTACAAATGCATGTATTTTCCAAAGCATTTAACATCTCTTTTGTTATGTTTTTGTTGGAAGATTTCTAGATTTAGGTAGG
>JAULKM010000013.1:2850850-2883125 GCA_032355605.1 Rubia tinctorum
CATAGGGTGTACCATTTATCAACACTGAAAACCAAGCACTATTGATGTTACCTAATATGAGTGAGACTAAGTGTCCACGAAACCCGAGTTTAAACAACAATGAGTTCAACATTGGCCAAGATACCCTATTAAAGGCTTTAGACATGTCTATTTTTGTAATCATATTGAGAGCATAAGGTCTTTTATCCAATAATTTTACCATTTTCTGCATAACCAACACCTTATCTGCAATTTCCCTACCCTTTATGAATGCGGATTGTTCAAGTGATATGCATTTAGGGAGTCATGGTTTGATTCTCTCGGCTATGATCTTGGAGAGGATTTTGTTTTGAAAAATTATAGACTTATAGGCCTCCAGTTAATTTCTTAGGTGTCCGAGTTTTAGGGATTAGAGTTATAAATGTGCTAGAAAAAAATTTAGGTAATTTAATACCACACATAAACTCATGAACAACCTGTGGAAGATCATTTTTAATTATCGGTCATGCTTTCCTAAAAAATAATCCACTAAACCCATCAGGTCCAGGGTAGCCTTCCTCTTCTAAATTGAAAATTATGCTTTCCAGATCAAATCATCTACAATATCTTAATTTGGTTATCGTGCTTACGAGCGAGATCGTTTTTTTATATATGTTGTAAAATTTATGTTGGTATACACTGCTAGAAAAATGATGGTCAAATCAATTAAGTTGTACATATCATATTTTTTTCATCACATGCATTAAAATTTTGTCCACTACTATAGGCTGAGAAAGAATTCGGTCCTTCTTCATTTCCCCCCTCTGAAAAAAGCTAAAGCATTGATACTTTATTTGCTTTGTCGTTTTTAAGAAAATGCAATACCACAAAATAATGCTAATGTAACACTTTTATTGCAACACTTATTAAAAAATTTACAATAGTTTAGTGTTAGAAAAACATTTAAAAAGTGTTACATAAATATTGAAAAGTGTTGCCCAAATTTTAAAACGTTAGATCTAATGCAACATCAGCTAAAGTAATGCTTGAAAAAGTGTTACTTTAGGTGCTATTGTAACACTTTTACAAGTATTACCTTAAGTGATATTACATTAGATCTAACGTAATACTTTTTAAAATTTGGGTAAAACTTTTCAATATATATGTAATAATTTTCAAATGTTTAACTAACATTTTTCAAATGTTTAAGTAACACTTTATAAACTATTATAATATTTTAAATAAGTGTTGCAAGGAAAGTGTTACGATAGCTCTAATTTGTAGTGGTGATAGCAAATATCCATAAGCATCAAATTAATGAAACTGATGAACTTTAATACCTCTAAAATAAACAAACATTGGCCAGTGAACTTGTGCTTGATTAATTAAAGCAAGAAAAACGTATCTTTATCAATTGACAAAAAGCTTAGTCCAAGAAATTTATTAACATTTGGTAGGCCGTTGGAAAATTTTGCCTAGAGAAGAAACGGATTAGTTCCTTTTATTATCATTTAATTAATATATTTTGCCCAAAGAGTACAAAGAATATAATTCGCTATTTTACTATGAGTCTATTTCTTAAAATAAGGTACCTGCTATGGAAATATCAGGGATTTAGGTGCATTTTTATCACAAATAGATGAAAATTCACGGGTTAAAACAATTAAAATCATGGTCAAGTTCGGGTTATAAACTATTCGGATAAATTCGCACGTTTGTTTTTAGTTAGAAACATTACATATCTATACTAAAACATGCAATTTACACCTAATTTAAATTCTTTAACCTATTTCATCTTTTATGAATTCAAAAAATAAAAGTGTGTCACTATTGACAGAACGGAACAAATATAATATAAATTAATTGTACATTGGGGAATAAAAAAACGTGTTTAATTCATAGAGGGCATGTTTTTTGCACATACAAAAGTTTGTTGGGCAATATCAATGGTGTTGAATTTAGATAAGAACTATGAAACCTAGGAAAGAAGCTGAAATGGGCAATTCTGTTAGTATCCCTATGGAATTCTGACCAATAAAACAACCTTAAACAACTGGTATTATTGTGCAATAGAGATAAGCTTGACTCTCCATTAATACACTGTCTAATATACCATCCCATATTTGGTCAGATACATTCATCGTTCATGCATTCACATTTTGGTATTTTCCAGGTCATATACGATACTTGCAATTTAGATACTCCCTCCATCCCACCAGCAATCATTATTAATTTGTTCAAAAGTTATGATTTGACCGTTAATATATTTCAATACGTTTAATAACGGTAAATAACAAATTGATATTTAGAAACTACTCGTTGTGACGAATTCAACAGTATCACATACGATAATATTGTTACTCATATATCTATTTGAATCTATGGTCAAACTTTGGTCGATCATAGTGTCCAAAAAGTAAGTGTGCAATTTAAAATGGGACAGAGAAAATATTGGATGTTCTCGATTTAGACATCATATTTTGTTACACCATTTTTTTTTATATATTCACATTCAAATGCATTTTATTACAAATTTAATCTACATAAAGTTTTGTTTTATACCGTCTAACCGTTGGATGGTTTTTTTAATATATATTTATACAACTAACTGAATGATATAATGTTTGTTACCATTTATTGCAACGATATTATGATAATTTTGAGAGAAAAAATGAAGTATATACCTCGAAATATAAACAATTACAATATGACACTAAAAAGTTATCAAAATGAGGTATCTCATGATTGGTTAATCACTAGACTATTTAATAAGAGGCTTTTTCATTGATCTAATACATATAGTATTTAAATTTTAAAAATATAGTTATAAATAAAGAATTACACTGTTTAATTTAAAAAATATTGATTGTTGGAAAAGTTTTGGAAAAAAACATTATTTCCATAGATTAAGGTTTTAGTTATGGAAAATGTAGGCTCTTGGAAAATATAGGTTTATGGAAAACGAGTTTAATTATAATAATAAAAAGGAAACAAAATTAGTTGTAATATTAAAAGTATACTATACAATGTGAAGTAGTTACGATCCGATTTAATTCAACCCAAAACTTTTATCTTTATTTTTTTAATTTACAATTTAAACTTTGGTATTTTTATGAATTATGAAAAACCGTCTTTGATACAGACTCTTGATTGTTTAATTAGTTTTGAAAATGTGGCATTTTCCAATACTTAACCTACCTAGGAGTTCAAAGATTAGAATCTGAGTGGCTACTCCGTACCAATTGTTTATTTTTTTCTTCACGATTTTCAATGACCATGTTTAATTATAAATATCTCTAATTATTTTTAATAATATCGTATGGAAAATGGTATTTAGAAAATAGATGTTAAAACAAATATTACAATATCTCACACAATATTTTTATTATTTATACATTAATTTATATTAAGGTCAAAGTTTACGGAGTTTGTCTCTCAAAAAGTAAATAAGGAATTTAGAGTGGGACGGAGGGAGTATATTGTATATTTTATTATGTAAATATCACTCAAGAATATAAAAATAAATGAATTTAAAGTAAATATTATCAACCACGCAACTAAACATAACTAGTAAAATAAAAAACTTATTTAATGTCAAAAATATATCATTAACTGAAAAAATAAATAAAGAATCGTCTCTTGAAAAAGGTATTTCTATAAGTTATGAAAATACTAATGTGTAAACTAAAAAGTAGAAGAAATAAAAACAAAATTTCCAGGTTGCATTAATCGGGTCATAAACTTATAACTATTACACATTATATAATAAGTTTTTAATGCTGCAATTTAAACTTTTTACCCACCCATCTTTACATATGACTATGGAATGACGTTTTTTCTCAAAACTTTGCGAAAAATAAAAGGGTCTATACAAAGAAACTTAGGATCATGACTAATTTTATTTCACGTAAAATCGAATATATGTTCACAAGCCTTCTTACCCAAAATATATAGAGGGATTATGGGACATGACTAATTCACATTTTAATTTGTTCAAGATTATGTCACGTTTTTGGCCTTCTTATTCGTCCTTTTTTAAACCCATTTGTAATTTGTTTAACGTCTTTTTCCACATTGTTGAGATTCAAAGGTAAAGAATTTGACATGGTCTACAAGAAAATTCACAACTTGTTGTATAAATATTTACTATCAAATATATGACGAACATGATTGACATTTTTTAGATCATGGACGTGAAATTAAACGAACCTTACCTACCCAAAATACGCACCTAATAAGGAAATAAAAATAGTGTTGCTTTAATGAGAAATAATATTTCAACAATGTGGAAAATGACGTTAAACAAATTACAAATGGGTTAAAAATATTTCAACTATAATTTTCACGGAAAAGAGTATCTTCCTAGTTACACTATATATTCTAGAAATATCCTACGGCCAAAAATAGTTCTTGAGACAAATAAAAATGACTCAATTAATTGGGATTTCTTTTACAAAAATCTACAATTAACGGGACTCTCAATAAGTGAATACTTTAGCTTTATGATTAAGCATTCTACATGTAATTTGATTTATTTAAAATATTTCTTTAATTGATTAGTAATTAAATGTGACACTACTTTAAATTATAGATGTTGTAACTTTTCTAACAACAGTTATTAAAATATTGCAATGACTTATAAAGTGTTACTTAAATATTTGAAAAATATACACTTATTAAAATATTGCAATGGATTATAAAGGGTTACTTAAACATTTGAAAAATGTTACCTAAATCTTGAAAAGTGTTATGTTAGATCTAATACAACGTCTTAAGGTAATGCTTGTAAAAGTATTGCAAGAGCTCCAACTTGCATTTTTAATACCTAAAAAACACTTTCATAATATTATGTTAGATTTAGTTTGTAGAGTATAAATTCTATAAAAAAAACTTTGAATAACGGTAGTCTGTTTTTTTTAAAAATATATTATAGAGCAATTAATTAATACACTTTTTCATTTATATTTTTTATTAATTTTCAACTTAAATACTATACATTTTTATACAATAAATTTTATAAACTTCACGTTCAAACACGTTTTATTACATATTTAACTTATAATATACAATATTTAGACTATAAAATACTGCGTTTAAGTTAAATATGCACTAGTTGTTATTTTGTAAGCTTGCCGTTTTCCCTAAAACCATACCTAAAATATCTCTCCCTTATCTTTGTGGTATTTTCTTCAAATTCCCAACATGGTGGAACAACATTTGAGTTCGATTTTTTTAAAAATACGTTAGACCTGGTTCTTTTGAGTTTATATTCTCATGAGTTTGGCTTGAATTAAATTTAAATAATATTAATAAAAAACAATTATAATATACCAAAATTAAACTAAGTATCAATTTAAAATTTATTAAATAGAATTACTAATCTGAATTGCATAGATAAGTGGAGAAGAACATGTCCACACGGATCCTATTTGTTATAGTAATAGTGTTAGCCAGCTAATTAAACTAGACTATGTCTAATTGAAGTCAATATATTCAGTTGTCTTGCCTGTTTGTGTTTCAATATTAATAATAATGATTAATTAATTTGTGGTAAGCAGAATCCGAACTACAACAATTATTTCAAAACTTCATCATCACCAGAACCAGGCATCCAGCTAGCAAATAAGTCTTGAAAGTGAACACATTGTACACCTTGGAGGCTTGGAGCTCAAGCAAACGTCATGCACACGTCACTATGACCCCGTTCTCTGGAATTTATCTGGACTGATTTGATTTAATTTGATCTGATTTGATTTGAACTAAATTAATTTACACTGAACTGAAATAAGTGTGTTGAGAAATAGTATAATGTATGACTAAAGTTGGGTTAAATTTTGTCAAATTAAATTTACATTGAGCTGATTTGAAGTGAAGTGAAATGAAATGCAGATAAATTCTAAAGAACAGAGCCGGAAATAAAGACATTGTCACTTGCCAATTACCAAATCACGTTTTATAGCATAATACATTAAAAAACAAAATCAGTTCAAATAAAAGCTGTGCTACGAACATAGAACCTAAGATAAGATGAATTCAGTTCAGCTGAGTAATGAGCTACACAGCAGAAAACCGACTCCGGGACCCGCAAAATGCTCTGCCCGGACACGTGTCGATCTCCCATTCGGTGCCCGTCGCATGCAGTTGACCTAGCGGTTGAGTGACGTCAGCAACTGGAAACCTAACCTTAATCTGGCAGCCCATCCTGTACTTTCGAGCAACTTGGCGCCGAGAAGCGTGTGGGTCCCGCCCTGCTGACGTTGGAACCGTTAACATAACCCCGCACTTGGCTAAGCGTGTTTTTTTTTAATTTTTTATTATGAACGAAAAATCCTTAGCTTGATCGGTTGCTTCTGAATTTAAATCTCTAGTTCTATGAGGACTGAAAATAAAAGAATCTAAAATGGATATGAGTATTATTAGTTGAGTCCGTCTCCTGTGAAACCGTCTCATGGTGAGACGATGAGCAAATCATAAATAGCAAAAATCTAACACATAAACTTTTAAATTTTGAGGTTAAAAAATAAGTTTTTATGGTTCAGAGTACTTTTTAAAATTATATTTGGAACTCCATCTCTAATTAAATTTCGTAATATTGCATATTAATACTTGGTCTCATTGTAAGACGGTCTCACACGAGACTTTGTTTTATTAGTTTATTTAGATTTTTAGTTGTTATTGAAATGGGATAATCGTGTGTAGCAACTGCCAAAACTATAGCAGAAATTATAGAAATAGTTCCTTTAATATTTTATTTTAAAAAAAACACTAAACATAGTATACAAGTTCACTTTATTTTATACAAATTGCATTTAGCAAGACAAATACTAAAAAGCAAAACCAAATCGTATCTTACAAGACAAATTATACGGTGTTTAGGAATACCGTATATAGGTCCATAACTATGGTATAAATGTGTATTTTTTATATTTTTTATATAATATGTTTGTGCTTTGTGCAAATGTGTATAATATGTGTTTTATTTGTATATTTTTTAATTATTTGATTCGTTATAAACATGTATAATGAAATGCATGTTTAAAATAATTAATATACGCAATTACTACAATTACTACCATGCATATATAAAGTAATTAAAATACACTATTAGTATTGAGAATATAGTATCTAATACCTTATAAGAATTGATCTTACAAGTATTTAATATGATCCATTAAAGGCAAATTTTCATCGGGCGCAAAATTAGAGCATATATTATAATGGCTTTATGATCGAATATCGAGGGTTGGACAATTCGACAATATATTAGTGCATGTCCTTGTTTTACCAGTTCAGTTCAATTAAATTTATTTCAATTAAATTTATTTTAAGTTAATTCAATTTAATTCAAATCAGTTCAGAGTTTTATCGTTCTAGTTCAAAGTTTTCTCGATAGAACGGGCCTTAGTTACACAAAGAGATCATCTATCAGGTCAATAACTGCCAATTAGGATGAAAATTGAATCACGTGAGAGAATATTATTTTATTTTTAAATATAAATACTCCATAGAAATATGTCGAACCTAATAATTGACAAGTTTTCCTTCTATTCTTTTTTATATTTTGCACATCAAATTTAAATATTGTATTTTATATAAGGTGAAATGTGTGATGAAAATTGAATGGAAAAAAATAAACAAAATAACTATATTTGCCAAAAATAAATGAGTCAGTCTCTTGAAAGATGACATTTCCAAGTTATGCAAAGATCAATGTTTAAATTGTAAATTAGAAGAAATCAAGATAAAATTTCAGGTCTCATTAACCGGGACATAAAAATTATAACTACTACAGGTTGCATAATAAATTCTTAATATTGCAACTAAAACCTTTTACTTTTTGGAAAAGACGATTTTTCCAAAATTTTGTCAAAATAATTTACAATAATTTTTAAAAAGTATATTAAAATGAAAAAATGTGGAACGTTTTAATAGGTTGGCCAATTCTCCAACTGGGACAGGTGAGCTCGATCGGCCGCCCTCATAATTCATAGAGATGAAGACAATTTTGCTTGTGTAGTAAGTATTACTTTAGCATGACCATTTCTTTTGTCCAAGTGGGCAAATCACTGTATTCGATCAAGTGCAACTACGGTTTAATCCCCCCATCTTTGGTTTGCATTATTATCGTCGTTTCAGTCTCCAATGCACCAAGTTGGTATAAAACATGCTCTTACAGTACGTGGGAGACTAGCTCAACACACTAGGTGTGAGCCATGTAAGAGTCTCATCCCATTTTGTGTGAGACATAATTGTCATTTTAATGAGAATGAGTCTACTGTTTAATGGGGAAAAAAACTTAAGCATGTGGTATAGTAATACTTTTTCCCTTTCGATTTCACATGTTTTTTATTAGTTTAATCTCTCATGGGCTCGTATTTCCTAATCCCCACCTTTTGCTTGATGGCATATTTCATTTCACTACAACAAAAGGTCGACCTGGACATTTATATAAGTATACTTTTATAAGAAGTGTTCCAACATATTTATATTAAAATGCTTATAAAATTAAATGTGCTAATATCGTGTGAAACATATTAAAATTTTCCCATATTTACAAAGTGATCCAACATTAACTATTGGATTCATAAGTGTTCTAGTAAATGTATAGAATAGTCTATTTCATAGGGTGACAATTCACATTGATTTGGCGGATCAATGATTTTCACCTAATCTGAACTGTTTAGTTATAAGATAATTGTTATTAATGTTATTAAACTATTCAAATGGTATATTTTAGCCACTCATAGTTTTGACCATTAAACTCTTTAAGGAAACTGAAAAAGTTTGGGAGATAAAGAATTTAGTTAGGATTTGTAAAGAAAGTAAATAACTGAATAAGGAAAACTACACTATAATATGGTATATCACTATATCAGTTGTAAACGTGAAATGGATTTTGGTTTAGTGGCTAATATGCCCTCTATATAATTGAGAGGTTCAGGGTTCAAGCCACACTCTAGCCAAGAATTATGAGTTTTACAGCGTATCATGGGACTTTGTCGAGGGTTCAATGCACACTCTTGTTTAAAAATTTATAGCAATTTTTTGATAGGAATTATCCGGCGTAGTGGGACTGTGTTCAGGGTTCAACCACACCAGTGTTAAAAACAATGAATTTTAGAGCAATTTCTCGATAGGGTTTATTCAGCGCAGTGGGACTGTGTTGAGGGTTCAAGCCACACACCCCTATAAAATATTGTGAATTTAGAGAAATTTCTTGATAGAATTTATCCAACATTGTGGAACCATATCCATGGTAAGCAATTCAAGTGGCAGTGTCTCCTAGTCATATCAGTAGAGTAGAATGTTTGTATATAATTTGATTAATTGTATGTAATATTCTCTTAAAAACACACCTCATCCCATCATTCCTCCCTGATAAGGGGTACTGCTCCATTTAGCGTTGGACATGATGACCAATGTACATCAAATTGGTCAATGCACTGTATGTAACTCCATGACTCTCTTCCATATAGGTAGTTTGAGGCTTCAAAATGAGAGGTCGATTAACCAATATGTGAGACAGGTTGGAGGATGACCAAGCACCCCACTCTATTGTCTTGAATGGCTCAAAGGCACCAAGTGAGATCCCACTAATAAAAATCAATACTATCCCTTATGAGTCGTGAACATTGCTCTTTAATTTTGTACAGAACATTAATTAACTTTTAGGGATTTCAATAATGTGATTGATGCATCTGGGAAGGTATCGATGGGGGTGTGATTCGGTATCACGCCACATGAGGGCTTGCACTTTTTGCGACAGATTTGGTTGCATTAGAAGTGTTGCATAACCCATGTTTTGATTTGACGGAACGACCCTCTCATAGGCCTCTCTTTGGTAGTCGGCTAAAGCCTATGCAAATTACCCATCGATCTCCACCCGTGAATATGATGTAAGATTCGTTGTGTTGATACCTCTCATCCAGGTTTCGACGCTGATCTCCGACTGTCTCGAAGATTTGGCCACTCCAGCATGTGATCCTCTAATAACAGTGATGACAAAGCTTTTTCCAGTCGATATTTCTGTTAGATCCGTCATGGCAGGCTGAGATCCATGATTAATCATTTTCCTGATCCTTATCTTTCTTTGGCACTGTAAGGGTACTTCTTCACCGACGCCGGTATTCTTTCTCCTCAATTGTTCGCTCCTACGCAACGTACTGTTGGTAGAATCGGACATAAACCATAGAACCAATAATCTGGCTTAACAAATCCCACTGGGCGTGTCGATTGATGTGTCTAGAACATATTGAGTAGCACCGTCAATCCCTTGGTCGTGATCTACAAGAAAGAGCTCTTGGAGCAATTTGAGGGAAAACCACTCTGATAATAAAGCCAACTCAATGTATGTGAGAGTATCGGATGAATATTGAAATTAGGTTATGTATGTATACATATGATGGCAAATTGTGACAAGACTATCCTAGGGTTAATATTATGTTTGCTTGTGAAGCAAGTAGTAAGATTTGATTATGATTAGAATAAATTTTAGATGGTGGGCCGGATAGGCCATCGATTGGTGGCCCAACTTTTAAGAATTGATTAGGCCTCAAATCCAACATCTACAGGGTTTCGAGTCCAGGTGTCACTAGTGATGATGAAAATACACAAGTTTAAAAGAATAAATACACAAAGAAAAATCCTAAAAGACTACACGTCCCATATAATGATACTATCATTAAAGACTAAATTATTTTTTTGTCCCCAACATAGCATCTTTTACCATCTTTTGGTCCTCGAAAATAAAACCATATTTTTTCAGTACCCCAAAAATTCAAAGTGAAATTTTCGGTCTCCAAAACCAGATTTCGGGTGATTTTCGAGGACAAAAAAATGGTATAAGATGCTATGTTAGGGACCAAAAAACAATATAGTCTACCTAAAAACCACCCGTAATTTGTTTTGGGGACCGAACGTATAATGCTAATATCCCCTCTCAAACTCATGATGCTACAAAAAAAGAGATTGTCAAACAATAAACAAAAAAAAAAGTGGAATGAGATAACAATAATCTCATGAGATAATAAAGAGTTTGTAGGGATGATGAACAAAAGGCAATGCAGTTGTACCAAGCTGTAAATGATAGCTTATGGGATAACAATAATCTCAATTTGTTTGGTTCATTCATGAAAGACGGATTATGTAAAATATGAATAAAACTTAAACCATCACATTGTAACGGCCTAGGATGGCGGAGTGTGATTCCCGTATCAGCAAGTAACCAGCACAACCAAACACTCTCATAGGTAATCGAAGTCATGGCACGATGCTCATCTTTTGTATAAGAACGAGAAATGACATCATATTTCTTTCTCTTCTAATAAATGAGGGAATCATCAGCAACGACAAAAAATCCAGTGGACTTGCAATCCTTAGGATCACCAGCCCAATCGACATCACAATAAACATGCAGCTCTAACAAGGACGAAGAAAGAAACAAAAGACTTTGAAAATGAGTTTCACGAAGTTACATGAGAATACGGAGAACAACCTAATGAAAGCACTGACAAACTAACTAATCATGTGACCAACATGTGCAATATATGGATAAGTAACCATTGGATAAACCAATATGTGTACCATTATACGATATAAGCTAGGATCGGACGCAGAAGTCCCGTCAAATAGAGTAGCTAGCATTAGTTACAAGAGAAGTGCCAACACTATTATTGTTTGTCTGATGCGCTCGTTAAAAAAGATTCCATGTATGTTTTGAGTGACATAAAAGATAACCCTTAGAAGCAGAAGTCACCTCAATGCCCCAGAAGTAATAGAGCAAGCCTAAGTCTTTCGTAGGAAAACAATGATCCAAGTCACACATTAATGATTCTGTTTTTTCATTGTCATCACCAGTAGTATCATATCATCAACATAAAAGTATAGGAACATAAGCTGAGTGCTAGACTGAATTGTGAGAGCCAGGAAAGAAGCTAAGAGAGGCGATCACTGTGGACAACTTCTCAAACTAAGCACCCGGAGATTGTTTGAGACCATAATGAGTTTGATGAAGCATGCATATGTGCCTAGGTTAATGCTCTACACCGGGATGAGGTGTCATGTATCATTCTTCATGAAGGTCACCATACAACAATGCATTCTTGACATTCATCTATGATATTTTCCATCGATTAACAGAGTACTTACAATCATAGTACACACAGTGGTCATCTTCGCAACATGTGCAAATGTCTCTTCATAATCCATAACATCCTCTTGTAAATAACCTTTTGCAACAACACAAGCTTTTTACCGCTAGATAGATCCATCGGATTTTAGTTTAATCATATAGACCCAATGGGAACCAATATTTTGCTTTCTAGAAAGCAGCGTAAACAAATTCCACATATGAGTCTGATGCGGAGCAGTAAGTTTCTCAGGTTTAGCAGTTTGCTAAAGAGTATGACATACGGCCTCTCAATAGGACATAAGCTCAGACGGACAATGATTAGTCACAATAAGAGAAGAAACAAAGCAAAGTATGAGGAATAATCAAAATTAGAATGTTTAATAGACATAAATACACTAATGGAAAGACGTGGAGGATGATTGTCCGCAATATTAGGAGATGATTGAGTAGCCGTAGGAGACAATTCTTGAGGGGAGGTCGGAGGAGTGCGTGTCTCGAAAACCAGGGTATTAAATTTAGTGGGTGGAACTAGGGATGATCATGGGTCTAGGACCCGACCCAGATCCACAGGGTCTAGACCCATTAAGTCGGGTATGGGTCCAAAAAATTTAGACCCATCGGGTCCGGGTATGGGTCTAGATTTTTAGATACGGGTCCGGGTCTGAAATACTAAAACCCAGACCAGACCCAAACCCAACTCATAAACCCATATAATCATAACTATATATATATATATAATTTTACTAAAATTTCTAAATTACTTTCATGTTCTCTTAGTATTTTTATTTCAAATTCAACAAACAATATGTATTGTATATTTTGTTATCTTGAAAAATTAATTCTAACACATATTGAACTTCAATTATTTGCATTTAATATAATATATTTTTTATTTAGTGAAGAAAAAAAATAGAATATTAGACTCATTTATGACTCGTTTTGGACCTAAGATCCGTTTAGACCCATCGGGTCTGGGTACTGGTCTAAAATTTTTAGACCCTATGGGTCTGGGTCTGGGTCTGGGTCTGGTTCTGGGTCTGGGTCTGATTAAATTAATGTTTTGGTAACACGAATGGCAAAGCGGACTAGTATAGAGTCAGTATGCTATCCAAATCAAAAAATAATCAGTCCAAGGAAATATTTAATTTATAAAAGATGACAGCGAAGTGGGCTAATTGTGATATAACCCCCAACTTATTTCTAAATAACATATAGGGGTGGTATAATTGGGTCATTAATCGCTTTTTTCTTTCAATCCCAAACTTCTACGAATCGTTACACGTTCATTTTTCAATTGGCCATTTATTCAATGATTAATCCACACTCTACGACATAGAGTCTCGGAATTCAAATCACTCAAGGACTATCTTTGGCAGAATCAAACCATACTTAAGACAAGGATTTGTACTCTCTTTGGTACTTTGGGAATAAGTGGGAGAGATTTAATAAATACATGTAGTGAATGAGAATAGTATATCAATATACTATAAATCTTTACAGTCCAACTTCATCCGGGACAGAAGCAAGAATTGAATCGATGAGTACCCTTCTAAGGTTCCAACGATCGTATCCCCCCAAACCGTACATACGACTTTCATCGAATACGACTTTCCGCATAATTCTATATGTATCCATTCCTCGATAAGAACTGTGAATTTAGACTATTTCTTGTCATGGGACTGTGTTGATGGTTCCCATGTTGATTTCTTTGCCTGCATGTGGTCAATGAAGACGCGATCGTACTGGTTACGATTTCGACGGTGGTGGTTCAATGGTAATGCAGAATATGAAGGGCGTTCCAAACTATTCATATGGATGAGTTGTTTCAGGCTTCATTATTGATGGCGTTTTCTAGTTTAGTCCTATTTGTAGAATATGATGTTTACATGTAATTTGGTTGCATAATCGTAATCTCTATAAAAAAAACATGTTCATTTAGGAAACTATGACCCCCCGTCCCCTTTCAAACTACAATTTAACTATTTATTTAGTCAAAACTTCCTTACTTTGACCCTAAAATTGAACTGATATACAAGTGTAAATATTATTGTGTGATACAATGTTATATTCGTTATAACATATATTTTCAAAATATCAAATTTTTACAAGTTCATACTATCCTTAATGAGAGATATTAAGGATCAAATATTTTTCAACTAAATTATAAAAATTCAAAAGGTGGAGTTTGAAATGGGACTGAGGGAGTATGTGAAAAGTCGCTCTTTACAACATCGTGACAATATACATTTTAAAAAGTTCATTTTCTGCGATACCGTCTTATAATGAAAATATATTATAAACACATAAAAATAAATGAGGAAGATAAAGATGAAGATAAAACACATACTAGCTTCCTATTTTTTGGTCAACTTTCTCAAAACATGTTTGACCATAAATTTCAATTATTATATGGTTAATAAAATTATCATGCGATATATGGTTAGATTCCGTGTAAAATCTGTTTTTTAATATCAATTTTTATACACCATTTATATATGAGACTAAAATTATTGGTGGTCAAACATGATTTGAGAAATTTGATAAAAAGATATGAAGTTTTCTCTGGGATGTACGAGTATGTTATAAAGATAAACAAATATAATTTTTACAAGATCCGTTGAAAATGTGTTGATCAAAGCTAAAAATTATTCTTTGTTGTTTATCCTCTTAGAGCCAATGATAAATACATATTTATTCAAACAAAGAAAAATAATTTTCTGAAATACTTTCATATTTCCTTAAAACAGGGCAGAGTCAACCTTCGAGAATTTTGGGGCAAAATCAAAACATTAAAATAATTTGTAGGGTAAAAGTTAAAGAGGCGCTTGATCAAACTATTAGGGGCAAATATGAAAGACATTATCAGTACAAGGAGCTACTCATAATTTGAAGCTTTTAACCACATGTACAATTATTGCTTACTACCCTACTCCTCTAACTAAATGAAGATTAACAAATTTTATCCAAAACTCATAAAAGAATTCTGCTGTGGCCCAAGCCTATGACCATTAGCTTAGAATATTAACAAAAAAAACATTTAATTATGCTAGTAGAAGGGTCCATGATTACAACCCAAGTCCCCACTATATGCATATGCATAATATGAAAATAATAAATAAAACCATAGGAAACAAAAGGAGTTGAATGGAAATAATCAGCAATAGAGATACAAAATCAGTAAAAGAAGAATTGCTGTTTGTTATTTGGCAAATTATTGGGAAAGACTATCTTTCCATATGTTTATGAAAAGACGAAATTTAATTATAATAATAAAAGGTAAAATATCTTTATTACAATATTAAAGTTTTATTATGCAACGTGTAGTAGTTATAAATTTTATAACCCGGTTCATAAAACCCAAAAAATTTATCTTAATTTTTTCAAATTTACACTTTAAACCTTGGTCTTTCCATGACTTATGGAAAAACTGTCTTTCAAGAGACGGACTCCATACTTTTATTTAAAATATATGTAGTTGATAATTTAAAATTGAAAAGCCTTTGTATGTGTATAATTTAATAATGAAAAAAAGTTAAAATTGAACCGGAGCTTTTCTATTATGGTAAAGTATTAGGAAAGATCGTCTTTTCACTTCTATTATTTTTAATAAAATATGTATTCCTTATGATAGTTAATACATTATTAACTACGTATAATAACAATAATAATACATAATAATTAATATTAAGATATTATATTTATCACGAGTTTAATATTGTCACATACAATATTTTATACATATATATATGATCAAAATTTGATTGGAGTTTATTTTGTACATTTGATACAATGGTAGATTGAGAGTATGTAATTTTCCATCTTATCACACTTTAATTTAGTAACATTTTGATGCTATTTAATTGATTTTTGTTAGAGAAACTCCATCGGTTTACTCAATTTTTCAATAAAAATTTTCAATTAATATAAAGTATTTGCTCTAATAATTGACTCTAGTATATCTTTCTTGCAAAAGTATTCTCCTTAATCAACATTAACTTTATTAGCTATTAATATTTTATTACATTAAAATTCAATTTCATTCACATGTTAATTTTGCATAGTAAATTTTAATTGAATTTGTGAATAAAAATAAAAATTTCTAACTAATATCAAAATACTAGAATCGTAGTTATTATATTCTTCACATTTGTTACTCCCTCCCTCCGTCCCAGCATAATCTACACTGAATCTTTTTCATGGTCTTCAAAAAAATATATTTGACCGCTAATATGTTTAACTACGTATAATAACGGCAAGTAAAAATTGATATTTAGAAACTACTCATTACAGCAATTTCAACAATATTAGATACGACAGAATTATTATATGTATATCTCTTCAAATATGTGGTCTAAATTTGAAAATATTGACTGTCAAATAGTTTTGGTGGGACAGAGGGAGTATTATATTTACAAAAGAAGGTGAGCAAAAAATGAAGAAAGAGAGGTGAAAACTAGAAAAGAAGGTAAGTAGTCAATTTTTTCAGCAATGGAGATTGAATTATTCAGATTTCACCTTCAGTAATTAAAAGCTTACCCATCCCCTCTCCATGTGAATGTGTCGGTAAAAAAACTTGCTGTAATCAGGTCTCCAATTCTTGATTTGATTTATTGATCCTTTGGGGACTAAATTTGGCTATCTTCAACAAATTATGCGGTTTGCTTAATGAAATGAGAGGGAATGAAATGATAAGTGTCCAATTTATAGTTAAAAAATAAAGAGTAAAAATGGGATGCACTTAAGTGCAGATTAAACGGATAATTGTCAAATTTTCGTTTGACCCACACCCACACACATTTTAGACGTTCATTTTTTCCCCTGATTTGTAAAGTATATAACTTGCATCATGGCATTCGCAAGAACTGGTGTGTATTCTTAAGAGAAAGACTCATGTGAAACCGTCTCACCATAACTTATGGTGAGACAATGTACAAAATAAAGTTTTAAAAATTACATAAATTACCCCATGTCATTTCTCATATTTAAATAATTGTATTTAAACCCTCCGTCTCACCATAAAATTAGGTGAGACCGTCTCACCCAATTCTTTGTAAAACTCAAAAGGTATATACCGTATATTGAGTAAACACTTCTTTAAAAAGTGGGAAACAAACCCTCCACCTCTTGCGTTTCTCTCTTTCTTCAAAACCGTAGCATTCAATTTTTCTTTCTTTTTATGATGAGAAAGATAGGAAAATATGTACAACTTTAAATTTTCTTTTAGTATTTATGTTCTAAAATAAATGTGGTATTCATATGGATACGTTAGTGATATATTTGAATATGTTTGGTTAGATTAGTGTGTTCGTAATGATATATTTGAAGTATCACTTTAGTTGATCAGATGGATGTAAGTTCTCAATCTTGTTATACATGTGGTGTATTTATAAACGTGCACGTGTGTTTATTTTGGTAGTTATAGTTATTGGATATATGAGCTTTCGCTCTTTAAACTATTTATAATTTGAACGATAAAATTTATATATATATGTATTAATAAAAAGATTGTTTTACTAAAAAGAAGAAAGATTGTTCATATTGAAAAAGGTTTATGGTTTCTAACTTTTATGGCCTACATTCAAACCAATTTTTCGTTAGTTTGCATACACAATGAACCAATATTTGTGCATTTACTTTTGTTTTAAATTTGAACGATACCTCCTTAATGTTCTCCTAATCTTATTTTTAATGAAATTGATTGAATTGAATTGAATTTAATTTAAAAAATAGTTATATTTAAAAATAGTAGTAATGTATTTGAATTAATCTAAATTCCATCAAATCAATTGAATTGAACTGAATTAAATGTATGAATTGAAGTGTATATAAACGGAGAATACTACTCAAATTATCTGGCTCACACATAATAAGGGCACAATATGCACACAATTAAATGGTAAAAACGGCTTATTATATTTAAACTTTTCTGGAAATGTTTTCCCTAAAATTATTTTCTACAATAATTAAAAATATAGGGTTATTTATATTTATAACCATAACTTTAGCATGAAAGTGTCAATATAATCCTGCAATCTCAAAAAGTACTAATTTAACCCTGACTTTATATTGTATGTTCCAATATAACCCTAACTTTCAGAACATTTGGGCCGATATAGCCAAAATCCATATTTCCGCCGTTGACCATCTAAATTCCGGCAATGAAAAGAAAGTCAAATGACTAAAATAGCTTTGACTTAAAAGCTGAAAATTTTAACTTAAAAGTTGAAAATTTTAACCCAAAATACCACTCAATCTATCTTTCTCTTCAGATGCCGCCGCTGGAAACCGCCGATCTGCCACCCCTCCCAATATTTTCCCTCCCAATCCTCCGATCTGCTACCCATCCCAATCTCTTCCCTCCCAATCGCTGTCACCTTCTCCCAATCGCTGCCACCCCTCTGGTTTCTTTTCTTCTCCATCGCCGCCTGCAACCTAGCCTTTCTCCCGCCTCCGTCACCACCGATTCGCCACCCTCGCAACTGATTCGAACAGCGCTCTCCACCACACACACCTCTTTCATCCACTTTAGCCCCCTCAGCCACCCACTGCGCCCTCAATTTATCCTCGTACTCCTTGTTACAGCTTCTGGTTCAAGAGCCAGAACCCCGTCCACCCTAGCATCCATGACAACCCCGCCACCACCGCGTCTCCATTATCTCTGCCACCCTCCTTCATTATTTCCGCCACCCAACCGCCACCACTGTGCCCTCCATTATCTCCGCCCCCGTGAACAGCCTCAAACGCCTTCGCCGACAAATTACTACGGCTCTCCGACGTCCACCTTCTCGTTGTAATCCCCCGGAAACCTCCGGCGCCATGTACGGCGTGTCGTTGATGCTTCCACCGATTCCCCGGGAATCACTCTTAAAGAAAATTATTTCCGGCGCACAACCCCACGCCACTCTTGCCACCATTTTTGGCGTCGCTCAGCCAAGCGTCGGAAAATTGAGACCCACCACTCCCTCTCCCCACTCACCAATCTTCGTCTGAAATACGACCCGCTAAGGGATTCTCTTCCCCCACCACTGCAAATCTTCGTCTGAGATAGGGGAGAACGACGACGACAACAGACCCTTAAACCGGTGGCAATGATCGGTGGGTTAACTTCGAGCTCGAGGCCAAATTCAGTCGAAGGGAAGGGGACGACTGTTTGAGATGGTACAAAAGAGAGTAAGGAGATGACTAGAACAAAAACGAAGAAAAAGGGAGAAATAGACTAGGGGCTCTGATGTCTTTTCAAGTTTTTTATTTTTTTAAAAAAAGGCAAATCGACCATTTAAATAAAAACCGGCAATCAAGCTGACTAAATAGTCAACACATTCAAAAGTTATTTTGGCACTTTCTGAGATTGCAGAGTTATATTGGCACTTTCGGACTAATGTCAGAGTTATTAATCACTTAACTCCAAAATATATAACCTGCGCTCAGTTATATACCCCCGAATCTCCACTTCAAAAAATATACACACGCACCAAGGATGATAAAAAATAAATTCTTTACTCGAAATAAATAATAATATTAGGAATGAATATTTTATTTAGATAGCGGGAAGATACGGGAGCTCCCGTGTCTACGTCAATATATTCGGTGTAAAGAAGGCATGTAACTTATTAAAAAGTTGAAAAAAGTGATTTTATAACCCTACCTAATTGAAATAAATATCAATATAAGAGCATTTCCAACCCAAGCCTCGATTTGGAAAATGTCAGTAAACACGTCACATTGACAGACTTTGAGACCTAAAATCATCTCCAATCCAGAATCCATGAGTCAATTCAAGATATCATTATTACGTGGCTGAAATTCTAATTGACACTGTCAATTACAGCTTCGCCATATTGAAACCATCACTTGTTAAGACATTAAATGCCAGTATATTTACTTTTAATTTATATAATTTATATGTTAAAATAATTTTTTTAAAGGATTCTAATGTAAAGTATTAAAATCCAATAATGTTTAGAAAAAATCAATAAATAAAAAAAATGTAAATGATAGTTGTACTTTTAATTTAATATAATTGTTCCAAGGACCATATAATAGACATTGTTTGTTTTGTGCTGTCAACCGCGGATATTGGAGTCATTTTGGCTAAACTACACCCAAATTGTCTAAAAATAATATACTAGTATTTATATAATTTACAAGTTGAAAATTAAATTTGGAGAAATTCGAGTTTCTAATTACCTGAATTATAATTTTATATTTAAAGAAATTAACTTAAACATATGCCAAAAATATTATTTGGTAATTTAACATACACAACTAATATTATTATTATCCGTATAAGTATGGTATTATTAATTACAATAATCAATCAATTATAAAAAAAATATTTTCATTATAGATATATTTCGAAAAATATAAGTATTAATAAATATCCATGAATGTATGGGCACAATGAAAATGTTACAAATGTAAAAGATTTAAATTTTACGTGTTGACACGTCATATTGAAATTATAAATGTGATGGTTTCATTAGAGATGAAAAATTTAAAATTGCCATCACTCCATCTCATTTGCTTACATTATACCGAAATTCTAATCAAAATTTGACATTTGACACCTAAAAATAAGGAAGACCTCCAAACCATTGGAGATGCTCTAGCATTCCAGTGTTCGAAAGTGTCAATATAACCCTAGATAATCAGTGTAAGTGTCAAAACTTATAGAAATGTGCTGATATAACTCTATAAGTTCTACGAATGTGCTGATATAACCCTATCAGTTTTCATAATGTGCTGATATAACCCAACCTGCTACGGCGACGGTGCCAGAAATGGGGTATGCGAGTTATATTGGCAGTACTTACATTAACTAGTTAGTGTTATTTTTGCACTAAAAATTATTTGAGAGTGATATTGGTATTTAGTCAAATAGGTAGGGCTATATTGATATATGTCCCTAAAAAGTTTTAATATACATTTCGAAAGGCTCTTGAACATTAATTAAATCTTAAAAACAATATAGTTTCTGTACAAACAACGCATCAAAGTGCAAATGCAGGCACGATATTTCCTTAATTTGGTGGAGAAAGAAGGGAGGGAAACGAGTATAAAAGGTTTGAATTATTGTTTATTGAAGCAAAAATTAGAGATGTAATTCAGTTTAGTTCAAATTAAATCAAATCAGATCAGTTCAGATAAATTCTAGAGAACAAGACCTCATTATGGTGAAAGATTTTTCAAGAAAAAATGAGAAATTTGTGAAACACATGACATGATTTGATTCTAGTCACATTTACACATACAACATTTGCTAACCTATAAATTTTTCTTCCCATCAATACACGGTTATCAAGTCAATCCACTCAAAAATAGATAATGTAGAGCATAAATGAAGATAATTTTCCATAAACTTTCTTCATCCACAAACTTTCCACTCAAATTAGAGTAATTATGGAGTGTAAATGAATGTTATCTAGTAAAAAATAAAGTATTGAGTGCATATTTTGTGACTGCACAAAGTAAAAACTTAATGCAAATACAAATATGAATTTGTACCTGTTTTATTCAGTCACTAGTCGAGAAAACTCTATTAAAGGTAGCGTTACAAGGCGGTTCTATCGGAACCGTCTTTAATTGAGACTAGGAAGCATTTCTGAGTTCAAAAATCCCTTTAAAGGCGGTTCAAAATTAATTAAAGACGGTTCCGCCTTTAATGATAATCGATTAAAGACGGTTCCGCCTTTAATGATAATCGATTAAAGGCGGTTCCGACTTTAGAACCGCCTTTAATTGAGATCTAGAAGCATTTCCGAGTTCGGAAATGCTTTTTTAGCTCACTCTTTTAATTTAAAGGCGGTTCTAATATTAGAACCGCCTTTAAATGGGCTTGGACCTAGCCCACATCATTTTTCCCCTTATTTTCTTTTCACTCCTTAGGGTTTTCAGCAATAATCGATCGTCTCTCTTTCTTTCCCTATTTTCTCTCCGATCGTGCATCCTCTCTTCTCCTCCCCCTTTTCTCTCCCCTTTGGCCGCCTCTCTCTCTCCAGCCGCTCTAGCGCCTCCACCACCGCGCCAGATAGAGCTCTACCACCACCGCCTCTCTTCTCTCTCCCGCTCCAACGTCTCCACCACAGCCCAACCGCTTCTCTTCTCCCCCTTCAGGGCCTCCACCACCTTCGCCGCTGAGTCAAGCTCCACCACCGCTGGATCTAGCTCTGCCACTACTGGGTCCTCCACCACCGCGCTGCTCTAGCGCCTGGATTCCACCGACGCTCGATTCCCCACCGCCGCTAGAGAAGTTCATCATCACCGGAGATCGACGTCGCCACTGGAGATTGATGCCGCCGCTAGAGTTGCTGTTGAGTTGTGTTTTAAATCGTTGTTGTGTTGATTGATGTTGTTGTATTTGTTGTGTTGATTGTTGTTATCAACCCATGTCTTTTTTTCCATTAGGATTTCCAGATCTGGTTTTACTCTTCCAAAAACCGATTCGCTTTTCGGCAGTTATTTTTTTTGGAAGGTAAGAAAGAGTTTCTGAGTTTGGAAAATGTCTCTGCCACTATTAAAGGCTGTTTTTAATCGCCTTCATTGGCAATTTTGAAGGCGGTTCTTGGAACCACCTTCTTTTGATGGACAATGGAAGGCGGAGCCAGAGAAGGTACAATAAAAGTGTCTTTAATGGTCCGATATAACCGCCTTTAATAGGGGTTTTACACTAGTGAGTGTTAAATGTTTGGTAAATTAAAGTTTTAGAAAATATCGTCTTTCCAAATGCACTTGAAAAAACGGGATTGAATTTGAACTATAGAAAGATGAAAGGTTTTAGTTGCAGTATTAAAATTTTATTATGCAACTTGTAGTAATTATAAGTTTATGACCCGATTAATGCAACCCAAAAATTTTATCTTAATTTCTTATAATTTGCAGTTTAAAACTTAATTTTTTCATAACTTATGGAAATACCGTTTTTCAAGAAACGGACTCTAAGTGTTTTTGGAGAGTCTTATAAATTTCTCCCATCCATAAGTAGTGGATGCTTTTATTTTTTTAAAAAAGGAATTCGTAGTGACATAAATCATATGTTATTATTGGATACCATATTTTTCCTTCTTTAAGTAACATGAATCATATGAGTAATTGAATATACGGTAATGATTTTCTTACATTATAAGTGACACATATGGAATTATTTTCTTACATTTCCCTGTATAATATTTTATTTTATGATATTTTATGGTCTTGCATTTACGTTCGGTGTAAGTTGAACATGATCGCCTTTGCAACATTATTTAACATTTATTGTTTTAATAGTATATCAAATTGCAATTAATAAAATATGTGATAATTTAAAATACATAACTCCCTCCGTCTCAGTTTAAATTGCCTACTTGATTTTTTTAACATTATTCTCTATCAAAGTTTGATCGCATATTTAAATAGATTAACGAGCAACAATATTATTATATGTGATATTGTTAAATTCGTCGTAACAAGTAGTTTCTAAATATCAACTTTTTATTTTCCGTTATTATACGTAGGTGAACATATTAACGGTCAAACATATTGTTTGAATAAGGTGATAATAATTGATGTGTTATTTAAGTTGTGACATAGGGTGTACCACGACTTGCTCGTTTTAGTTTAAAAGTAAAAAAGAAAAATAAGTAAAGATTCACTCATATGATTGGCAACAATGATTACATGAATGATTAATTCGACCGAGACTTGCTATAGCCAGCTGAAGAGAAAAACCATATAAATATAAATAAATAACAACATTATTTACTACATTATATTTTTTCAAGTTAGTTGGAGTCTTCTCCTGCAGCATCAACCAATGTACGTACAAACTACAAACTTACATTATGCGCAAAAGTTGTCATTTCGCATCCCCTCAACAAAATAAAATTTAGAAATCTATTTTTCAATGATTGGAGTTGTTGCCGTAAAAGTGTTAATTCGGAATCATCGATGGTGATTATAGTAACACATATTAGGTTAAAGGTTAATAGTGTGAGTGACTCTGTAGAATTGCAACTATTACTGTCTGATTCACACGTGCATCAAATCTCATGAGTTTAAATTTGTTGAGCCGCGCGTGCGATGCATGGTAAATCTCCACTCGAATTGCGTCGTCGTCGACAACATCTGAATGGCTCAAGAACACATCTCAATTTTGATCTCGCACGACTCGAGAAGATATTTTTCTAAATTTCAAAGAATTTTAGAATTGAACAGGAAAATATATTTTTGTCCCTCAAAATGTCAACGAAAACTGAACTTAACGATTTGACTAGACGAAAGAGACATGATTTAACATTTTTGTTAGTTCAGAACCAAGAATGTTTAAAAATAAAAGAATAGAGTGGATTCATGCCCCTCAGTTTCTTGTTTAGTGCACGTATACCTTCAGTTCTTCGAAAATGCACATATACCCATGTTCCTTATTTGTGCACATGTACCCCTCAATTTTTCAAACACCGGTCTCCGGCTGTAGGGATATATGTGCCCTTTCAAAAAAACAGGGAGGAGTATATATGCACTTTCAAAAAATAGGGAGGAGTATATGTGCACTTTTGAAAAACTGAAGAGTATATATGCATTAAACAAAGAACTCTAGAGTATAAATGTATTTTTCTCAACATAAAATGAAGGGTCAAAGGTGAACGATAATAATAGTTTAGAAGTTAGTGAAATTCACAGAAATCACTTTGCCTTTAAGACATGTTATGGGGTAGATATAAAAATTTAGGATAAAACAAATAGGTATATACACACAATTATCTCTTTTGTGTTCCCCTATGAATTCAATGCATACATCATGCTCATATTGTCCCATAACCCAACAAAGCCAAATAACAAACGTCCCCTAATCCTATAAATGCAGACGTAGAGGAAAGCATGGAAAACCACAAATCAGTTATGGAGGCCAAGAAGCAGCAACTAAGCTCTTGCTTTAGTAAATGCTTAGCCATGCCCAATACCTCGCCGGCCCCGAGATCGCCCCGATCATCACCGGAAAGTGACGTCACTCGTGGTGTTCGGGACGAGGAAAACCAGAAGACAGAGTTTTCTTCGCCGGAAAATGCTTCCCGGAAGAGCTACGGTGGTTGGAAGGCCATGCCGTTTGTCTTAGGTACTTTCGCTAATTTTACACAAACATGGTATGTAACATGTCGTTTTCCACTACATGTGTACATTTGCATTAACGTGTTTTTAACCTTTAACAATCAGCCACGCAATATCTTAAATTAATGTTGGTTTTTCTTCTTCTTTTTTTTGGAGTGATTTTGAAGAGTTTGAACAAAATTTTGATTGCATGGTTGTTGGTTGTGACGTTTGAAATTGTAGTAAAAAGAAGCAATAATTGATTTATATTGCTGTTTGTGATTCTTACGCATGGGCGGAACCAGGGGGAGCGAGGGGTGTTGGCGCCACCCCTAGGATCCGGCGATCCGGAATTTAGGTCTAGGAGCCACCGAAATCTATGGATTCCGCCCCCCTAAACTTAAGTTTCAACTCCCCTTTTCGGCGAGCTCTAAGGAAGACGATGTCATTTTTCAATTTTTAAATTTTTTTTGTTTCTTTCATTAAACAAAACGACATTGTTTTAGTATAAGTGAAACGACGTCGTTTTGTTCTCGTCAAGAGAATAAAAAGAAACCTGATAAATGAGGTTAACCCAATAGGCCTAACTACTCTCATGCACAGCCATTTCCTTTAAAATAAATCTCATTAATTTTATCACTAATTTTATTTTTAGAACCTTATTTATTTATTATAAATTCAAAATTAACAAGATAAAATAATAGCAAGGGTGATTTGTCGTATTTGTAAAATTTAATTTATTTTATACCCAATTCATTATTTAAGCGAATTTTGTTTGAATATGTCGAATTAAGTTTTTAGAAGAAAAAAATTAGTGTAATTCAGTGTCCGAAAAAAAATTACCAATATAATTTAGCGTCCGAAAAATCTAGCCCCCTGAAAAAACTGTCTTGGTTACGCCACTATAATCTTAGGATGTTCTTTTCTGTGGCCGTTTCTGTGTGTGTTGAACATGGATTACGAATGACGAGAGATTTTTTGGGTTCAAATAGTGAAGGAATGAAAGCATAATTAAATGTACTGATTTTAAATAAGTTGGTTTATATTTTAAAATTACACAGAATTCAATTTTAAGTTTTAATTTCTACTCCTTCCATCCAAAGAAAAAGATAGTTTCCTTTCAAAAAAAAAAGAAAATTATAGTTTAGATTAAAAATAATTTTATAAATCGGATTCATCTGATTTGTAAGGGCATTTCAGTTCAACTATTTGAGGTATTTCTTAGGAGGAAGGTGGAATTATTTTTCAAATAATATATATACTGTGTGGTGTTAATATTAGGATATACTCTTTACAACTTTTTCAAAAAGGTTTGATTGTAAATTTAGTTATTTCTTTAATATTCAGCTCTTAAAGTTGAGAACACTTTTTAAGTGTTTAATTGAGAAATTAATTAAGTAATATTCTTGGTTAATTTGTACAGGAAATGAAACATGCGAGAGGCTGGCAAACATAGGATTACTCTCAAATTTTAACGTTTTTCTACTAACGGTGTTTAACCTGGACCAAGTGAGCGCAACCAATGTCTCTAACATATGGGGCGGCGTCACCAATTTTCTGCCGCTGGTCGGCGCGTACTTCTCCGACGCCGTCGTTGGAAGATACACCACCATCGCTGTCTCCTCCATAGTTGCTTTAATGGTACGTCCTCCCTGTTACATTAATTGTCAAACTGTGCATTGATCATTTAAATTAACATCCGATCAAACTAATCTTTGGTTATTCATTGGCGATTTTAATGAAATTCTTCATCAAAGTGAATTGGAAAACATTAATCGAAGTCCTAACTAGCAAATATAATGCTTTCAAACCATCGGGTCAAACTAATTTGTTGGTGGTGTCGTATTTTTTTCCTCCATAGCTGATATTATAAATAGTAAGCGATGTTAACATCCGACCTGATCATTTCATTCATATCAATCAGACTGATCATCTATACTATTATAGATGAGAGATCCACTAATATTGTCTTTATCCTACCATTGAATTTACCGCTCAAAAGTTGTTTCAATACTTGTTATCTAGTTATGATCATCTTCGAAATCTTCATCTACCTTCGGATGCATTTATGTGGTCTTGGAACTTACATAGCACCAAATCATTGTATGTGAGTGCGGACCGCACAATACCACGATAAGTCACTGTATATGCAATTTACAATTTATCCGTTCTATGAAAATAAAATTAATATTTATATAAAGCAGAACGTGGTCTTTTTTTTAAATCTACTGTAAAATACAAAATCAAACTTATTATCTTCGTTTTTATAAATATCATTAGATGATTGTAGATTGTCTGCCATACGTTGAATAAATATAAAAATATATCCTTTTGAAATATTTATCAAAGATTTCATGAATCGAAGCAAGAGTAAATAACAATAAATAGTATTTCTTTCGGAAAGAATAATGTGTGTGTACCATGGGTCTTTTCGTTTTTTCTCTACAGGTACATATATCTTTGGAACATTTGTCATTTTTGCTTCTTATATTTTGATATACTCGTATAAAAATTTATTCGATTATAGATTGGTTATAATGAAGTATAAAATAAATTTATAAAAAGATAAGGTACGTTGTCCACATTATTATGTCTATTTTTAGACATTATTTTATCAACTAAATTAAATAAACAAAACGATATTACATCGTAATTTTATTTAAAAAAGAAACTAAATACAATAATAAGTCAATAACTGATCATATAGAGAATTTCAAATGAGACACGGATCAAAAGACAAATTTTGTGAATAGTCCAAATAAGGCAAACTAAAGTACTTCTAGAAGATATAGAAATCCACTAGCTAATCAGCCAGCTCTTCGTATTCAAAATCAAAATGTTGTCTTTACTCTACCATAAAAATCTATAACCAAACACTCTTCTTTTAGCTAATTTTAGGACTCAATAAAAAACAAATCATTTCAATCGGCCATCTTTTATAAACATAAATATCATTAGAGATATATTATTTAATTTATCGCATTCTCTATTCCTTTTTATATATTATTTTGAGTAGAGAGCATTTATCTCCCAGTTCTTTGTTCAATTCACATATACTCCCGTGTTTTTCGAAAGTGTATATATATCCCATTTTCTTGTTTATTTCACGTGTATCTTTTATCTTTTCAATGTCAGTATCCGACTATAAAGGTATATATACACTTTCAAAACATATGTGAAATATATGTGCATTAATCATAGAACTGGAGGTATAAATACACTTTACCCTATTATTTTTATACATTCTAAAAATTAATAATCAAATACAGTATATATTTGAAAAATTAATTTTAAAATATGCAGTTTGAATTAATACAGCATGCATATGCAAGCGAAGTATTTTGTTATCACACTCTATCCTAACGAAAACCTTGAATTGCGTGAATTAATACAGGGAATGGTGACGATGACATTAATACCATGGCTTCCAAAGCTACACCCGCCGCCATGCCCTACCCAGAAGTCGTGCATCGGTCCAACGACTTCTCAGATGGGCTTCTTGGCGCTGACTCTAGCGTTTCTGTCCATCGGATCCGCCGGAATCCGGCCGTGCAGCATTCCGTTCGGCGTCGACCAGTTCGACGCCGCCACCGACGAAGGAAGGAAAGGGATCAACAGTTTCTTCAACTGGTAATCTCTCCATTTCACTATGTTTGGTAGCATAAATATATCTCTTGTTTTTATACTAGTTGAAATATGTGGAGAGATTTGAGTAAAGAGGGTACAAATTTTACTGAGATATTGAAAATGATTTACTTATTGTCAAAGGGAAATGTTAGACAAATTTAAAATAACATACGAAAATGAAAATGTATATCAAACTTAACAACCCAGAGGGAGTATGAGTGTGTTTCACAGTGTTTATAATTGTTTTGTCCGTAAGCTAATCAAACACCTTTAAAGCATTTGGTAAACTGTTTAAAAAGTGTTAATTTAAGAAGCATAATCTATTTTTTGGGGAACAGAAACTGATCATTCTACTTTCAAAATAAACTAAAACAAGCCAGTTTTGCTTATAAACACAGATCTGTCAAACACACTTTATATAAATTCCAATACTCTCTCTATCCCAACATAAAATGACACATTTTGACTTTTGACATGTGACTCAACAAATGTTTTACCAATAATATCTTAAATTATGCCACATGATAATATCATTACTATACTTCAATAAATTAGTCAATTTCTACTAAATAAATACTTCCTCCGTCCCAGATTAAATTGCATAATATTGTTGTATGTGATATCGTTGGATTCGTCGTAACATTAGCCTCTAAAAATAAATTTTTGTTTACCGATATTATACGTAACTAAATATATTAACGGTCAAACATGTGTGTTGGAGACCGTAAAACTTTTTTATGCAATTTAATCTAAGGCCAGAGGGAGTAGTAAAATTGTAACTTATACTGGGATTACACATAATCCACTCAAAATAAGCTTTATTTTCTGACAGGTATTACACAAGCTTCACCGTGGTGCTCATCATATGTATGACCGTCACGGTTTACATACAGACGTACGTGAGTTGGGTGATAGGCTTCGGTGTGCCCACGCTGCTTATGGTGTGTGCCATTTTTGTCTTCTTTATGGGCACCAAAATGTACGTTCACGTGAAGCCGGAGGGCAGTATATTTTCCGGCATCGCTCAGGCGATCGTCGCCGCTTGCAAGAAACGGAAACTTAGGGTTCCGGAGGGAAATGGAGGAATGGGTTTGGATCGGGTTTTCTATGATCCGGCACAGAGTAAAGGGTCGGTGTCGAAAAAGTTGCCCCTCACTTATAAATACAGGTATTAATTTCATCTGCTTCCTATGATCCACTAAGATTGTCTTAGAATATTGTTACATTTATATTAAGTTTTTTTTAACAAAGAAAAAGAAATTATGTGGATAACTTTAGTATGTAGGTAAAGGACCGGTTAAAAAGTTATCTAGTGTAAACAACTATTTTGAACGATTGAGGATATTCGGTTACATTTTTGTGTATTATTACTCACTCTGTTTCTCTATTATTAGCACACTTTTCATTTTTGATAATATTATTTCAATTTCATCCACTCTATCTACTTTTTTACATTCCACATTCAATTTCATCCACTCATTTTCTCCACCTAAATCCAAACACTTAAACCTATGGTGCCACTTATAGAGAAACAGAGGGAGTACGTGTTATGCCAATAAGATTCTGCCATGCGTCCCTTCTAAATTAACTAATATTAGTTTAATAAATTTTATCTTGGTATAAATTTTTTCAAAAGAGACACATGGTAGAATTTTATTGATGGAACATAAAGTGGTATACAAAAAGTTTAATAGAAGATCCTGAGCTATTTTGAACCATCTAGTTTTAATCGATTCAAGAATGCATATACTTTCTCTGCTATCTGCACACTTTGATTTTCATCAATTGATTTTAAAAAATATTTTATCGTTAATATCTTTTATTGAGAATAACTAAAGCGTAAGAAAAGTTACTATTTTGAAAATACTATATGTTATAGTGTCTTATATGTTATAATAAATCTAACAATGTATCATATAATAATATTAATATGTACACCAATTTAATTTTATATATTTTATTAATATATTTTAATTAAATAAAAAGTTAAATCTTGAAATTAGACGGATAGAGTATTAAGTTTAAAAATAAAGTCATGTTTGTGACTTTCTTCATTACATCCCATGTTCCCCCTCACTATGCACATTCCTTACCTTTCTATTTCAAACTGAAATTTGACTTTCTTTGAACAAGAGAGAGCGTGCAACATATGGAGTACATATCATACACGCTAATGATTAATTACGTTACACGACACGTAAATTATTGACATGCAATAATTCAGATTTTTTTATGTAGGAGTGAGGAGTCAATTAAAATAAAATATGTGATTAGTTAGTGGGGTTAAATATTATTTTTTGCATTTTTAAATTTTTTAATTTAATCATTTTCCATATGTCCTATTTTAATTGGACACTCACCCCCACATTCTCAATTCTCACACATAAAAAAATTTCCATGCAATAATTGGTTCCCGTTTTGCAATTGTAAAATATAAAGAATTTATTACGAAATGCCATAATTATTAAACACTTATATTTCATACTCCCTGATAGAATGTAAAATCCACAAATAATTGTGGCTGTGTGTATTCATATATATATTGAGTACAAATGGTATACAAGGCAGAATCAGATATGGAAAAGGATATGTACAAAACCAATCAGAGTATTCATTTCTTAACCTGATTCTAATTTATCTAATATTCTATTACTCCCTCTATCTTATTTCAACCTTCAATTTAACTATTCATTTAGTCGAAACTTATAAGTAAAAATACTATTATATAATATATATATTTTAAAATATCAAATTTTCACAAGTCTTAACTATTCTTAATAAAATACTCCCTCCATCCCATAGAAATTGACACAATTGCTTTTGGATCGGTATTTTATGCAAGATGGGGTGGAAGTGTTGATTGGAAATAAAGGAAGAAAATTTTGGTAATTGAATAGTTGACTAGTAGATTTAATCAACTTTTTTGAGGGATAAAATAGTAAATGTATAAGTTCATTTATTGTCACTTTAGGTAAGGATTGAATTGTGTTAATTTCTGTGGGACGGACAAAAATAGAAATTGTGTCAATTTCTCTGGGACGAAGGGAGTATATTATGGATCAAACATTTTTCAATTCAACTTTGAAAAGTTAAAATGTGAAATTTGAAATGGAACAAGGAAATAACATGCACAAAATAAGGCAATTATCATAAACTTCTACCGCTTTTTGTTAGTGAAACTGACAAACAATCAAAATACATAAGCTTAATACCGTTACATTTTGTGTTATTATTCTCTCTTTTTTTCCCGCCAGATTCTTAAACAAAGCAGCGATGATACAAGAAGGCGATCTCCGGGAAGACGGAACAAGAACAAACAAATGGAACTTAAGCAGCATTCAAACAATCGAAGAAATCAAGCTAATCTTAAACATTGTCCCCACGTGGGCCTCCGGCATAATCTGCTTCTTAGCCATCGGCCAACAATCCACCTTCACCATCTACCAAGCCCTGAAAATGAACCGCCGTCTCGGGCCCCACTTCGAAATTCCGGCGGGATCC
>JAULKM010000013.1:2883225-2899358 GCA_032355605.1 Rubia tinctorum
TGAAGCCGGAGGGCAGTATATTTTCCGGCATCGCTCAGGCGATCGTCGCCGCTTGTAAGAAACGGAAACTTAGGGTTCCAGAGGAGAATGGAGGAATGGGTTTGGATCGGGTTTACTATGATCCGGCACAGAGAAAAGGGTCGGTGTCGAAAAAGTTACCCTTCACCAATAAATACAGGTATTAATTTCATCTGCTTCCTATGATACAGGTATTTACATAAAGTTTTTATTAAAAAAGAAATTACGTGTAGAACTTTAGTGTGTAGGTAAAGGACCAGTAAAAAAAAGTTATCGAGTGTAAACAACTATTCTGAACCATCTAATTTTAATCTGACGGAGAAAGTATATACTCTCTCCGCTGTATACTTTGATTTTAACCAGTTGATTTGAAAAATATTTAATTCTTAATATTTTTTATTGTTGATAACTAAAATGTATGAAAAGTTAGTGTTTTGAAATCACTCGTATATCTCAGTGCCATATGTTATAGTGAATCTAATAAATGTATCACATAGTAATATTTATATTTTTAAATAAATTATTAGAATAATTTACTCCTATCGTAAAACTAATTGGTATTATGTAGGGGTAATCCATGATCTTATATATTTAGTTAAATGACTGTCAACCAATAATGTTGGACTATAATTCTAACACGACCCATCAAATGTAGGGATATGAATCATTGCACAATCGTGGACAAAAATGGGTAACGGGCCAACCTTGGGCTCTGATGCTATATTAAAATTATAGGTTCCTACCATAAAATCAATTGGTATTATGTAGGGGTAACACATGATCCTGTGTATTGGGATAAATGACTGTCATCCACCAATGTGAGACTCTAATTATAACATAATAATATTTATATTTATAAATAAATACATAGTTAAATTACAGATTGAAATAGATGGAGTCTTAAATTTTAAAAAGAAAGTCTTGTTTGTGACTTTCTTCATTACATCCCATGTTCCCCTCCCTATACATGTTCCTTACATTTCTATTTCAAACTGAAATTTGACTTTGTTTGAACAAGAGAGAGTGTGCAACATATGGAGTATATTATATATATGATTCACGAGAGCAATTAATTACGTTACTCGGCACGTAAAGTTGTTGACATGCAATAATTGGTTCCCGTTTCTCAATTGGAAATATATAAAGAATTTACTACGAAATGTCACAAGTATTGAACACTTCAATTTCATAACATGCATAAAATAAGGCAATCATCATAAACTTGAACGGCTTTTATTTAACACTTCTATTTCATGATTGGTACAGATAACATGCAAACAATCAAATTATATACTCCTTCTGTCATAAAATAAGTTGTACACTTACTATTTGACAATCAATATTCTTAAACTTTGATCAAATATTTGAATAGATATAAACAATAATACCATCAAACGCGATATTGTTGAATTCGTAGTAATAAGTAATTTTTAAATATCAACTTTTTATTTGACGATATTATACTCAGTTAAACATATTAACGGTCAAACATATTTCTTGAAAATCGTGAAAAAAATTATATGAAGATTATGCTGGAACGGGGGAGTATAAACATCTTACTGATACATTTTGTGTTATTATACTTACTCTTTTTTTTGGCCAGGTTCTTAAACAAAGCAGCGATGATACAAGAAGGCGATCTCCGAGAAGACGGAACAAGAACAAACAAATGGAACTTGAGCAGCATTCAAACAATCGAAGAAATCAAGTTAATCTTAAACATAGTTCCCACATGGGCCGCCGGAATCATCTGCTTCTTAGCCATCGGCCAACAATCCACTTTCACCGTCTACCAGGCCCTGAAAATGAACCGCCGCCTCGGGCCCCACTTCGAAATTCCGGCAGGATCCATCGGCGTCGTCTCCATGGTCACCATCGGAATCTGGCTGCCGGTCTACGACAGGATCCTCGTACCATGGCTAAGGAAGAGGACGAAGATCGAGGGCGGCATCACCCTCCTCCAGCGGATCGGCATCGGCCTCGTCTTCTCCATCCTCGCCATGGTCGCCGCGGCGCTGGTGGAGCCCATGCGGCGCTCCTCCGCCACCGCGCACGGCGGCGCCACCGGCGTGGCGCCGCTGTCCGTGTTCTGGCTGGCGCCGCAGCTGATCCTCATGGGCTTCGCCGAGGCTTTCAACATCATCGGACAGATCGAGCTGTACAACAGGGAGTTCCCGGAGAGCATGCTGAGCTTGGCGAACTCGCTGTTCGGGATTACCGCCGCCGGAGCGAACTACCTGAGCGCGGTTCTGATCAACGTCATCCACCACACCACGGCGGCGCGTGCGCATCCCGATTGGTTGACCAAGGATCCCAACGAAGGGCGGTTGGAGTACTACTACTATCTCATCGCCGTTATGGGCGTTTTCAACTTGGCGTATTTTCTGTACGTGGCGCGAAAGTATAAGTACAAAAGTCGGGTTCGGGTTGATGAGGATTACGGTGAGAAGCCCGATTTTAGCATCGAGTTGAGTGGGGCAAAAGAGTAATTGCACGAAGTAGCATATGTAACGGTAATGTATATCTTGAAATTAGTTCACGATTATATATAGTGAAGGTAGACGCCACTGCGTGGCTGATTTAGAAAATGGTTTGAGATATGCCAATGTGATAGAATGTAAAACCCACAAATAAATGTGGGTGTGTGTATTCATATATATAGTGATTACAAAGGGTATACAAAATAGAATCAGATATGGAAAAGGATATGTACAAAACCAATCAGAAAGAGTATTCCTTTTTTAACCTGATTCTAATTTATCTAATATTCTAATACTTAAGAATCAATTAAACAAATATGTAACATGTTATAATTACGTAGCGGATCATTGATTTGACATGTTATTTGTTAATTCATGTTAATTTAGTGTGATTTATGTAAATCGTGTCTGATGCTGTCTTATGTAAATACGGTTTCATGTTAATCTAATAGTTGTACTGTTTGTTTCAAAATTATATATTTATGATTTTATACTCTCATTTAATAGTTATCGAGCTCCCAATCCAATAATTGCAAGCGTTTAATATCTCTGTCCAAGCAAACAAAAATGAATATTTCAGATGAAGAGATACAAGAAAAAGATGGAATGAATGAGGAAGTCCGGGAATGGGTTATGTCTAAAGGCTACATAGTACACCCTACAAAAGATCCAAAAGAGGAATGCCGCCAAATCACATGGAAAAGTAAAAAAAACGAGCAGCTTATTGGCCAGACTTCATAGAGTATTCGGACGATAAGAATCATCTAAGAGCTGAATGCAACTTTTGTTAAAAAAGTTTTGCATCATACGCCAATTTAAATGGGACAAAAAATATATTAGAAAGCATTGGTCTGTCAGCTCGAAGAATCCAGCCAACACGAGCAAAGTAAGCAATCTCACTCGGTATTTGATCCTATTCATGGTGGTGAGAAAGAGGTTCAATTGAAGCATGCAGAAGTAACTATAGAGGATTTGAGAAAGACATTAATATATATGATCATACTTGTTGAGTTGCCATATCGATTTGTAGAGAAGCCTGGGTTTAGATATTTCATGTCTATTGTTATGCACACCTTTCAAATACTTTCTCGGATTACTATTGCACGAGATCGGTATCAGTTTTATCTTGATGAGAGAGCGAGCCTGAACGTTTTTTTTATTAAAAAATATATTTTCAAAGGGTGTGTGACCACAGATACTTGGACTTCAATACAAAGGATTAATTATATGTGTCTCACTGCGCATATTATAGATGATAATTGGAGACTACAATTTTTTGAATTTCTGTCCAATTTCAAGTCATAAAGGGGATGCAATTGGAAAAACTATTGAGGATTGTTTGAATACATGGGATTTGGGTAGTAAACTCTTCAATATCACGGTTGATAACGCGATTTCAAATGATGTTGTTTGTGCTTACCTCAAAAAGGTTATGTGGAAAAACGGTGGTATTAATGATGGGAAATATTTGCACATTAGATGCATTGCTCATATAATTAATCTTATTGTTTGGGATGGCTAGAGGGATCATGGAAAATACATTGTTAAGATTAGGGCTGCAGTTAAATATGTTAGAAATTCCCCTGCTAGAATTGTCTTTTTTAGAGAACAAGCGGAGAAGTGTAAGATTGAATGTAAGTTGTCATGTCTCTTGATGTGCCTACTAGGTGGAATTTGACCTACACTATGCTAGATAGGGGTTTAAAGTACAAGGATGTTTTTGGTCGAATTGGACTTCCTATAGATTTAGAACTAGAAAACTTAGGCCTCATAGTTGAAGAACATTGGGATAAATTTGAGCAACTTGTTGTCTTCTTAAAAGAATTCTATGATTTGACAAATCGTATCTCTAGTTTGTTGTATGTGACGGGTATTCTTTTTTTTCTTCAAATTAGTCATACTTATAGTTTGCTTAATGATTGGTTGTTTAATGATGATTTTGAGTTAAGAGCAATGGCAAAACAAATGATAATGAAGTATGACCAATTTGAAAGAAAGGAGAATTACTCGTCGCATACAACGAACTAGAGATAAGATTTCTCAAATCATAGAATTCTTTTAAGAAGACAACAAGTTTCTCAAGTTTAGACCAATCTTCTTCAACTATTGGGCCTAAGTTTTCTGGTTCCAAATCTATAGGAAGTCCAATTCGACCAAAAACATACTTATACTTTAAAGCACTATCCAACATAGTATAGGTCGAATTCCACCTAGTAGACACATCAAGAGACAATGAAAACTTGTATTCAATCTCACACTTCTCCGCTTGTTCTCTAAACAAGACAATTCTAGCAGGGGTACTTCTAACATATTTAACTGCAACTCTAATCTTATCAATGTATTTTCCATGATCCCTCAGGTCATCCTAAACAATAAGATTAGTTATATGAGAAATACATCTAATGTGCAAATATTTCCATTACTAATACCACCATTTTCCCTCACAACCTTTTTTATGTAAGCACAAGCAACATCATTTGAATTCGCATTATCAACCGTGACAGTGAAGAGTTTACTACTCAAATCCCATGTATTCAAACAATCCTCAAAAGCTTTTCCAATTTCATCCCCTTTATGACTTGCAATTGGACAAAAATTCAAAATTCTTTTTTGTAGTCTCCAATTTTCATCTATTAAATGTTCAGTGAGACACATATAATTAATCCTTTGTATTGAAGTCCAAGAATTCATGGTCACACACACCCTTTTGACAAGATTTTAAAAAAATCCTTCAGGCTCGCTCTCTCATCAAGATAAAGCCGATAGCAATCTCGTGCAATAGTAATCCGAGAAGGTATTCGAAAGGTATGCATAACAATGGACATGAAATATCTAAACCCGGGCTTCTCTACACATCGATATGGCAACTCATCAAGTATGATCATATATATTAATACCTCTCACATCTTCTACAGTTACTTCTTTATACTTCAATTGAACCTCTTTCTCACCACCATGAATAAGATCAAATACCATGGGAGATTGCTTACATTTGCTCTTGTTGGCTGGATTCTTCTAGCAGACAGACCAATGCTCGCTAATATTTTTCGTTCCATTCAAATTGGCGTATGATGCAAAACTCTTTTCACAAAAGTTGCATTCAACTCTTAGATGATTCTTATCGTCTAAATACTCTGTGAAGTCTGACCAATAAGCTGCTCGTTTTTCACTTTTCCATGTGATGTAGCAGCAACCCTTCTTTGGATCTTTTGTAGGGTGTACTATGTAGCCTTTAGGCATAACCCATTCCAGCACCTCCTCATCCGTTCCATCTTTTTCTTGTATGTCTTCATCTGAAATATTCATTGTTGCTTGCTTAGACATAGATATCAAACGCTTGCAATTATTGGACTGGGAGCTCGACATCTATTAAATGAGTGGATAAAATCATAAATATATAATTTTAAAACAAATACTACAACTATTAGATTAACATGAAACCGGATTTACATAAGACAAACATCAGACACGATTCACATAAATCACACTAAAATAACATGAATTAACAAATAACATGTCAAATCAATGATCCGCTATATAATTATAACATGTTACATATTTTTTTATTGATTACTGAGCATATTATGTTAAAAGAAAGCACTGCAGTGCATAATATTAATCATAACATAATTATGTGAGCTATAATATAAAATGTAAATAAAGAAAAATAAATAATTTCACGCAATTAAAAATTATAGCAGCTCAAAAAAAACAAACCACACCAGATCTTGCAAATATAAAAGCAATGCATATACAAAAAGAATTCAACACAAAGAATAATTAAAACTATTTATCTTCTAACATATCTCAAAAAATGAAAAGACGCTCTCGAAGAGGTAGAACACAATGCGTATAAATTTTCAATTCTAACATAAATTACAAATAAGTTTAAAATATTAAAATTTTAGCGAAAGAAGTTAAAGTGGACGTACTCACAAGTCACAATGATGGTGATAAACTTAACGTACGTACTGTGGTGGTAAACTAAATGTCTGATATAGAGACCGGTGAGATTGAGAAGATGGAGTCGCCGGACTTCAAGTTCAAGTTAAGTTGTATACTACTGTAGTGTTGATGTCAACTTGAACTTTTGGCGGCGGGATACAAGTCGTCGGACTTCAAGTTATATGCTACAAGAATGTATCTATATTGCAAACTTTCAATTTGCGTGTTAATGTGATTGTGTTAATATTGTGGATGTATTTACTTACCAAATATACATAGCTTGCAGCATATTCATATTTAAATAATAAATACATAATTATTATACCAGTCTATCTGATTCGGACCAGAAAAATTCGGTTTTAAACCGGACCAGACCGGAACCCAGAATTTAAAAATGTTAAGATCGAGGACCGGACCGGAATTTCATATATCTAATTATGGTATTCATATTTTGGTCTGATTCGATACATTTTACCGTTGCGGACCGGTTTATGAACATCCATAGTTCTATTGTAATGCAAAGGTTATTGATTAAATTTTAGAAACCTTTTTATACTCCGTAGTTGCATGCATGCATATAATATTATACTTCACGAAAATATTAACCTCAAGGAATTATTTACTGTTATTACTTACATTTCTCGGTTCTAATATTATTTTTAATTAAAGATTATTTCGACTTTTGAGATGTGTTTATGGTGTAGTGTTTACGGGATTTTAAGTTCTACATCAAACTTTTATAGCCGTAAACAATAAAACAAGTGTACAAAAATCCGATCCAACCGGTTTGGACCGGTTCGAGATCGGAATTATTTTGGTCCGGTCCTGATCCTAAACATACACTAATCGGTTCAATTTTTGGTCCAACGATTTTTATCATTCCCGTTCCGGTTCTAACCTATTCCAATCTAGTCTGGTCCAGTCCTGAACCGACGAACAACCCTATTTGATAGGAATTGCATAATTGACGGAGCAATTTTCACAGCAACCGAACCAAATTAGTAAACAGTTCGACCAATCATGAAAAAATTCATTTCAATAACTGAAGTTATCTCGCCGTAATAAATAAAAATAAACATTAAGTCACCCCATTAGTTACATCATTTATAAATTGAGATGAATTAACCCAGTATAACGGTATGTTTTTAAAATAAAAATTTTGTGTTATAACTTTGATTCTATGATTCCTTAAACTCAAATATATTGGGATAATCACTTTCTTTTATAAAAAAAATATTGAACATAATAGAATTCACAATGCTTTTTTAAACACACAATGCTCCTCAATACAATATAACCTATCCTCTTTTAATAAAGTAAAAATATAATTTACTATGACTAAATAATACCCTAATTTATTTTAGAGAAAAGTGAGTTTTTAACCCTATATTTTGGTTGAATTTGTCAATATAATCTTGTAAAATCTGAAAGTGCAAATCTAATTCTATGTTTTGATCAAAAGTTTCATCCTAACCCCGAAAATCAAATTGCGGCCAGAATTCTTTAAAATGACCATTATACCCCTTTGAAAAATAAAAAGATGATACTAACCTTTCCAAAAAGTGTCCAAACCCTTACACCGGTCAACGCTGACCAATGGTGGTCAACGTCGATCGCCGTCGTCAGTGCCACCAACTGAAACTGATGGTGACTGGGTTAGATCAGTAATTTTATTAATAAGAAAGGGTTAGATCAACGCTTCAGTAAAAAATACAGGGTTAAATCAACACTTATGTAAAAATGACAGGGTAAGATCAACACTATCATAAAAAATATCTTTTTGAGGAGAGATCACTCCTTATAAATATGTTTTAATTACAATTTCATAATCTAATGTATTATAAATATACTTATAATTTGTATACGTTCGTTATGAAAGTAAGAAACTTTGGTAAATAGTTTCTGAAGGAAATTCAGAAATTTTGGTAAATAATTTCCTTATTAAATTCGATGACTTTGTAATTAGAAATCGACACATATTGCTACTCGAATAGTGCTAGGGACAGAATCAACTATACATTATGGAGACTGGATTTGCATACTCCCCCGTCCCAGATAAGGCATATTTTGAATGTTGAAAGTCAAACTAAATCAAATTAAATCATTAAATTCTATTATTATGCATGCGAGCCATGTCAAATGTTGTTGGATTCATCATCACATATACTTTTAAATTACTCTCCTCTTCCCAACCTAATTTGCACACTTTTTGGTCAACTTTTCAAGGCACGTTTGACCATAAATTTCAACTAATATGTAGACACTAATATCATCATGTGAGATATTGTTGGATTTTCCGCATAATATATTTTTTAAATATCAAATTTTAACACACCGTTGATATGCGTAACTAAAATTTATCGTTGGTCAAATATGACCTGAGAAAGTTGAACAAAAAGTGTGCAGATTCGGTTGGGACGAAAGGAGTAGTATATTTTCAGGTTTTCTTACACACATGAATAAAGATAGGTTTACTTACATATATAAACCTAACTTTAGGCCGAAAATGCCAATATAACCCTACAATCTCAGAAAGTGCTAATTTAACCCTAACTAATTATTGTATGTGCTAATCTGACCCTAACTTTCAAAACAAATTGTGTCGATATAGCCAAAGTCTCTTATTCCGACATTGACCAATTGAATTCCGACATAATTATAATATGAAATGACAAAAATACCCCTTATGTCTTTCTTCTTCAAAATCTATTATCTCTCACATGTTTAAAGCCTAATGGAGCCACCTCTGCTGCCGTGGGCCGCCGCATCTGCCCCGTGCGCCACTGCCTCTGCCACCGTGCTCCGCCACCTCTGCCACCGTGGGAGAAGAAGAAGATAAAATCGGGTCCGTCATGGCTGTGATGAAGCTTGAGCTTTTGGAAGCAACAATGGCAGATTCGACCACCGCCTCCCCCAACCTCTATCACTCTAACCTTAAATCCCACCGTCGATGGCCCCAACCTCTACCACTCTAACCTTAAATCCCACCACTGCCGCCGGTGATGAATTTACCACCTCCCTAAAACCTGTCGTCGTCTCCACCTCTTCCTCCTACCTGTCATCCGCTCAAAATCCACCCTAACCCCATCACCACCACCTCCAAATCCCTCCCTAAATTTGTCACCCGTGAGATTGATTAGTTTAAGACAACATCGCAACGCTGGAGGCAATCGATGATGCATTGGAGGCAATCATCAAGCCCTCCACCACGCTCCTCTATGAAGGCAAAATCAAGCCCCGCCACCCGCTCAGCCTCACTGTCAGGAATGGAGAAAGGGGGAATAAGGTGGGTTATTGCTTGGTGGAGTCGGCGAAGGTTGTGGCGGCGGCAGAGGAGGCGGAGTTACATCCGGAGCTCAGCGGGAGGGAGGGGGTTTATTGGCGACGTGGAGATTGGGTGGTAGTGGGGTGATAGTTGGGGGAAGAAAGAAAATAAACGGTCGACAAAGAAAATGAAGGCAAAGAAAACGAAGGCAAGATTTTCATTTTTTTAATTCAAGGGAAAACTCCTATTTTCCACAAAATCCAGTAGTAAATCGGTTGACTAAAAAGTCAACTTGGTCAAAGGTTATTCTGACACTTTTTGAGATTGCAAAGTTATATTGGCACTTTCAACCTAAAGTTATATTCATTTAACCACTTAACTCATGAAGATATTATACTAGTTATAAATTGATTCAGTTGACTTCTAAAAGTCAAAATGTGCCAATTTATCTGGGGTAGAGGGAGTATTGAAATCAATTAGAAATAAACATACAAATTATAAATATATTTATCATACATTAGATTATGAAGTTGTACTTTACCAATGATTGATGAAATCTACCTTATTTTTCAAGAAAAAATTATGAAGTTGACTATTGTTGACCTGCGTTGACCGCGACAAAGCTTAGGGGTATAATGGTCATTAAATTTTTAGTTTTAAACCTAGGGGTATTTTTATTTTTTAAGATTAGGTCAAAGCCTGAATTCCTTTAATTAATGCCGGAATAGTACAATTTGGGTATATCTGCATCATTTCTCCAAAATATAGGATTAGATTTACACTTTTAAATATTACAGGATTATTTCTACAATTTCAAAATTTAATACGGAATAGGGTTATTTTTGCACTTTTCTCTTTCTATTATCAAGGAGTATCCATGGCACATGCTACATTCGTCTATAATGACATGTCACCTTAATTTTAAAAAATCGTTCTAGAAATCGAAAACACCCACAGTGGTGGTTTCTAGACCACTTTTTTAACAAAACATCGGTCCCTAATTTGCAAGTAAGGAACCGGTTAAAAAAACCGTGAAATCATTGCTGCCCATGTGCTGTGGGGGGCGATGGACGTGGCCCTTTTTTTGTCCCAACATGAGACATGTGTCCGCCATGCAGTGGTTCACGTGTCCCACTAGCTGGGTTTATTTTTTAAAATTTTCTGCCATGGCCACGTGGCAGCATTTGGATGGGCCACGTGGTCCAACGACTACCCCAGTTTTTTTAAAATCTTAAACATTGGGGACACGTGTACCAACTACATGGCAGCACGTGTCACCCAACAATGGCTATTTCAATCACTGCATTTAAATGGGACACGTGTCCCATTTATATGGTGACACATGTCCCAACGGCTATTTTTTAAAAAACTATTTTAAAAAATGAAATTGCAGCATTTTTGTCGCTATAAATACATCCCAATTCTCCCAATTTAACCACACCACTTTCAATTCCAATTCTCATCCCTTCTTATAAATTGTTCTCATACTATCCATTTCAATTCCAAATTTTGTGATGGATTCACGAATAATGTCAAATGGGAAAGAAAAGGTAATTCCTAATTTTTCGCAAAATCCCAATGCCCATCCATTAATTCAAATTCGGAATATTATGCAAATTCTCCAAAAACCCCTCCCATTTTCCATATGAATTCCCAACATTCATACATGAATTTCCAAAATCAATACCATTCTTCCCAAAATGCATACACAACCCCTCCTTACACAAACCATGCTTCCCAATATCCATATGACCTATCGCAAAATTCGCCCCCAAATTTTTATAGCCAAGATTGTCATTCTCCACATCTTGAGGGTATAAACGATCCGGGAGCATTTTTACGCCAAGGAGGTCGGGGTTCACACGGTCAAAATTTTGGTCGTGAACATGTGCGACAATTTGAAATTCACGACGTTCCGGATGGTAAACTCTAATTTAATGTGTTTTATTTTCTTTATGAATAATATAGTTCATCATTATTTTACATTTTTCTTAATTTAATTTTTTACATTTTTAAATAGTATATTCTATATATTATTTAAATGAATAAAAGTATTTAAATTAGCATCTGAAAAAGAGTATATTCGATATATTCTTTAGATGAATACAAGTATTTAAATTATTTTATGAAAAAAATTATATTCGATGTATTATATATATGAATAAAAGTAGTTCAATTAGTATATGTGAATTTGTGTTTTCAAGAATGTAGTATACTTAATTCATTCATCATTTAATGAATTTAAATGTTTACTAATGAATATGTTTAATGTGTTCGTTTACCTTTTAGTATGTTTACTCGTTTTTATGTTTAATATTAGTATGCATCTTTTTTTACTTTGTATATTAAAATTAGTATATGTTCATTTATTTTGAAAATAAATAAATCATTGAGATTATTATTCATTTAGGAAACGAAGTATGTGAAGAAAAATATGAAATTGCAATAGTGTCCGGGAGTAGGGATACAAAGAAGAAAGTGAGCCGGGAGAAATGGAGTGTAACTGATGATAACGTTCTCTGCGGTGCTTGGTTTGAGCATTCCACCAATTGTATAATGGGTACGTGTCAGAATGTCGGTGTGTTTTGAACTAAAATTACGACAGATGTGCAAAATGCAACCGATCAATGAAGTCGTGCAAGGCTTGGTGACAAAAACTTGCCCACGATATCGGAAAAATATTTGGGATGTGAAAGCAAAGTTGTAGAACACTACAATAGGAGCGGGAGTGGCTCTAGCGAAGAAGATATAAAGTCATGGGCCATGAACTTGTTCGCAGATGAAAATGATGGGAAACAATTTTTATTCTTCCATTGCTATGGTCTTTGCAAGACAAGCCCTAAGGAAACTGGTGGAGAGGAATATACACCACAGGTACCATCAACATCCTGTAGTAGCGATGATGCTAGCACGATGCAATATCCATCTAGGCCTATTGGTGTCAAAGTCTCTAAATGCAAGACCAGGGGAAAAGCAAAGGCAACGCCAAGAACACCAGATGATGGCCAATCAACAGAATAAAAAACAATGCAGTTTCATTCCACAATTGGAGAAGCTGCTAAAACTGTTATTTTTGTTGTGGAGAATGAACGAGAGAAAAGGGAGTATAACATAGCGCAACGGGAGTTCGTCCAAATCCAATATGAGCATGAACAAAATCTAGCTACCATTAAACTTCTTCAGAATTTGACGAAACAACAAGAGTTGGCCCCAGAGCAGGTAGCATTGCATGATAAATTAACGGGGATTGTCTACGGTAAAAATTGATTGTAATCGCTTGTTTTTAATAATCAGTCAGACTAGATCATACTTTTGTCATTACCTTTCATTTTAATTTGCTAGTCTATATCGTTTTTTCGGATGTCTCTGTTTTGTTTTAATTGTTGTAGTTGTTGTATTTGGTTGAATTTACATCATCATTTCAAAGATCCCGCCAGACTATGTCGTATTTTGTTGTCATTGAGACGTCCCATCTATTCACGTGGGTTGAATTCATTTTTCTTCTCAAAGATTCCGCAAGACAAAAATAATGGGGTTGTCATTGAGACGTCTCATCTATTCACGTGGGTTGAATTTATTTTTCTTCCCAAAGATTCCACTAGACAAAAATAATGGGGTTTCCATTGAGACGTCTCATCTATTCACCTGGGTTGAATTCATTTTCTTCCCAAAGATTTCGCTAGACAAAAATAATTGGGTTGTCATTGAGACGTTCCATCTATTCACCTGGGTTGAATTCATTTTCTTCCCAAAGATTTCGCTAGACAAAAATAATGGGGTTGTCATTGAGACGTCTCATCTATTCACGTGGGGTGAATTCATTTTTCTACTCAAAGATTCCGCTAGACAAAAATAATGGGGTTGTCAAAATTATTGTTTTTATATAAAGTGGACATTCGTTCACCTTCCAATTCAACCCCAAACTCATTTACATTCCTTCTTCTACACAACCATGTCTTCCTCGAATTCCCCAAATAATGATGATCTTCACTTTGGAGAATCATCAAACCTACCAACCTATGATATTTCCTATTTTTTACACGAAACCGATCCTGAGACGATTAACTTTGTCTTGAATTTGCCCGAAATGGCAAGACAATGGTATGCAGCCATTGAGGATGAGAGTGCTCAAACTTCTCCAACCTTACCGAAGAAAACCAGAAACCATCTTAAGAGAGACTGTGCCCGAGCACATGAAGCAATCCAGAACGTGCTTTCGGTATTTTACAAGCCAGGTTCTCCGTGATCCGCAACCCGGCTCGATATTGGAATATAGAAACACTGGGTGATATAATGAAAGCTTGTATAATACTGCACAACATGATAGTCGAAAATGAAAGAGATACCTATGGATTGCAGGTTCAACCAGGTGATTATGACCAAATCGACGACTCTCCTTGGCATTACAACGCAGAGCGACATGCTGATCTACCGACCTTTAGACAAAATTGGAGGAAGTACGCAACAGATCTAAACATAAGCAATTGAAACAAGATCTTACGGAACATCTTTACCAACATGGGGGTGGTCAAAATTAGGATTTCGATATGTTTTCATTATCCATGTTTTATGTTTTTAAATTTTAAATTTGTTTTGTGTTAGTAGGGATTGGTCAAACTAGATCAATATTTCGATTTTCAATTTTTAATAATTAGTCAAACTAGATCAGTATTTAAATATTCATTTTGTATTAATTGGTCGAACTAGATCAATATTTTATTATTTATTGTAATTTGTCCGGTCGTCATAATTGGTATTTGCTAATGTAATGTTTTTAATTTTTTTCCATAAAATAATTTCTCCTATTACTTAGTTTTATTTCGTCAATATTTAATAATTACTTGGCTATAAAAATAAAATTTTAAAAACGAATTTATTAAAATTTAAAATTACAAGTCTTTTAATTTTAATAGATACGAAAATTTTCAATTTAAAAAAACATATGAAATTAATAATTTTGAAAAGAATGAAATTTAATTGGTAGAATTATAATGTATTATTAAATTTTACATTCAACTTATTTTGGATGATCAAATCTAATTAAAATAAATGTTAATAGTAAAATTAATAAGCAGGATAGAGAAAATCAAATGAGTTCCATGAATAGTACAAAGTGATTTCTTACCATTATGGAGAAGAAAATGAGTGATTTTTTAAGTGTTTTCTTAAAATTAGGTGGAAGAAGAGAATGCGAAAAAATAATATATTTAATTGGTAAGAAACCACCGTTTTCCACTATTGAACATGGTCTAAAGCCCGATGTTATAATTGTTTCAGAAAATATTGCCCAAAGCTCAATAAGCAAACGTAGTTTTCCCGACAGAACAATCAAAAAGTCAGTTCTAAAATTTTCGGTTCTCACAGTCTGTGTTTACCAAAAGCGAAATCTAAAAGAAAAACTAAAAATCAAGAATTTGCAGAGGTCCGTGTCCCCCAAGGCCCCAACTACTTGCAAAATTAAACCTAGTGTGCAAGTCCTTATTGATATTCTCAATCTCTTAATACTATGCACTTTTTAAATTAGTCTATTTTTATAAAAATCAAATTTTTATAGTAAAAATGTGATAACTTTTAATAACTCGTTAGTTTATCAGTCACTTTGCTTTAATTTTTTTCCACATAATTTAACTTAGAAAAACAAATCATGCCTACGTTCCCTTTAAATGTTAAATACTGTCCCTCTTTAATTTTACATACGAAATTAATGAATAGAATGAGGTGACAATATTTAATTAAAAATAAAATAAATAGATGAAATTAAATGCTTTTTGTATAATAAAAAAAGAAGTGTACTTTTATGTTCCATTTTAAATTGCACACTTTAACTTTTGTCAATTGACTTGAAAAATGTTTGATCCTTAATATATTTTGACTTTCATTAAGGATGATTAAAACTTGTGAAAATTTGATATTTTGAAAATATATGTTATAAAGAATCTAATAAAATATCATAGTATTTATACTTGTATACTAATTTAATTTAATAAGTAAAGATAAGAAATTTTAACTACATTAGCAAGAAGGAGAGTATTATTGTTAAAAATTATCTTAAACTAGTTGGGTAACACCGTGCGTTGCGCGGTGTATTAGAACAACAAACTATAGGAATAACTGCCACTTCTAACACAAATTGGAAGTTTATACAAAAACATGAGATGAAATATTTAAGCAAATTAAACCATAAATTTAAAAGGTCATTCCAAACTACAAATAAGTAAAAGCATATCTCCAGAGGTTTGTGGCTAAAACTGAACATAACGAAACTACACTGCTCAGTAATGGCTAATGAGAGAGCATTAGATAAAACATTATCCAAAACATTATCTTAAATATTTAAGCAACAAAGTGTTAAGTTTACATGTCATCCGAATACATAATAGCCTATTCGAAACTATAAACATATGCATGTTAATTACATGATTTTT
>JAULKM010000013.1:2899458-2914800 GCA_032355605.1 Rubia tinctorum
AACTATAATTAAGTTCATCTATAATTAAGGTTTCAAATTATACATTATGAAAAGGCAAAATCTTGGGAAATACCGTCTTTCCATAAGCATATGAAAAGATGAGGTTGAATTGGAATTATAGAAATGTAAAATGTTTTATTTGCAATATTAAAATTTATTATGCAATATTTAAGAGTGATATGTTTATGACCTGATTAATACAACACGAAAATTTTATTTTAATTTCTTCAAATTTACCATTTAAACCTTGCTGTTTTCATAACTTATGGAAAAACCGTATTTCAAGAGACAGACTCTTATAAAAGTTATAAATATCTTATACAAAATAGACTATTTGATTTTTAGTCGATAAAATATTAGATTTTTTCAGTAGACACGAAGAAGTTATTCTTACTCCTCCCTCCACTTCTTTAGATATTGCACATTTAATTTTGTTGGGTAGTTATTTTATATTGACATTTTTTAAATTTTACTGACAAGATTCCTTTAAATTATCCATTCTTTTTATTTTGTATTTTTTGAATTCAATCTCATTTTTTTCATTTCATTCACTTAAATAAAAGTGTAAATCCATAATATCATATAAGGAGGAACGGAGGGGAGTACAATGTTTTGAAAATATTATTATAAGTGTATATACTACAGAAGTTGAATTTGTTGAACTATAAATATCAGAAAGGAAAATTTAGGTTTGAAGTTTGAATACGGTTTAAAAATTTCAGGAAAAAAAAAAGTTTGGACCAAAAATTTCAGATTCAAAAACCAGTGACATCGTTATTCCAAAACGAAGATGTGAGTCTAAGTACGAAACACGACATTCGTTAAATACGTCCAAGTTTCGACATTGTTCGTTGCTTCGCCGCTGTTCCTTCCTTGGTTTAACGATTTCATTGAAAACAATCGCGCCAACAACCTGTTCGACGAAATGCCTGTGAAATGGTTGCCCTGACTATTCCTCCGCCCCGTTTCTGCACTCCTCAGCACCCCGTCACTTGTTTGAATATCCCTTTGTTGTGCCCCAGAAAACGGGCCAAGATTGGGAGAACGGTGGCCCTTTCGCGGGGTTTTCCTGGAGAAAGGAGGGATTTTGAAGGTGAGGTTTTAATGAAAAAGGGTGGATTTTCTGGGAATTTGTGGCTCTGTTGGTGTAGAGGGAGGTGGGAGAGCGAAGGGGAGGCTGCATTGGAGGCGGAGATATTGGAGTTTATGGAGAAATCGGGTAATCCTAGCTCGTTTCCGAGCAAAATGGAGCTGTTGGAAGGTGGGAGAATGGATTTGGTTGAGGCTATTAAGAATAGTAATGGTTGGCTTTCGATGGGCTGGGATTCAGAGGAGGATGAGGCTGCTGATGAATGTGATGGTGATTTGAAGGTTGATTTTGCAGTGGAGGATTTTCAAAAGAGGATGGATAGTTTTACTGAGAATGCAGCTTCTGAGGGTTCCAATCAGCCAGCCTCGTCGTCTGGTAGATCATTGTGAGGCTCTTTCCCTTCGGTAGAATCTTATTATCAATGTGTTTGTGTAAAGTTAATGGTGGTTAAAAAAAAGTATGGCTTTTTGAGTAGAAAAATGTGGGAAATATAGAATGCCTGATTAGGAAAATTTGCATTATTGTAGCAGATGGCCTAAACTGGTTCTTTCTGGGAAAAGGAATGGAATTTAAAAGAGCGTTTGCTTGTACCTGCATTTTGCATGCTTGTAGTCTCCTTTCTTGTTTGCTAGCTTGAATTGGAGCGATTCTGTCTATGTAGCATAATTGTGTCTCTTAGATCTTTCTTTCTGGTGTCTTTGTGGCTTAGAGAAGATAATTTTGAGGAGGAGAGTGGGATTGACGGCATACTGAGTCGATTGGAAAAGGAAAAGAATTCATCACTTGGTATCAGTGTGGGGATTCCTGCCCGTCAAGTGCATCCTTCAAGAAAGGAACCTGGGAATTATAAACGCACTGCAAACTCCAAAGATGTAGGTAAGTTTTAATTCTTCTTGAATGCTATGTTTTTGTTTGTTCTCTTTGTAGAGTGGTTTACCTTAATGGTTGAATTAGAATTCGATGTTATACTTCATAATTGAAACGAAGAAACTATGCTGTGCAGTTATGCAGTGATCCTGTAACTTTTAATTCCCTTTAGATCTTTTATATGCATTTGACACGTGGAATGTGCTTTATGTTTCGTATTAAGTAGACAGGACAAATAAACTAAACCGCGGAGATGGCAAAGATAGTCACTATACTAAACCAGACACGTGGAGAAGTTGGAGTCTTAACCATGCTGGTTTTAATGACAGAGAATTTGAACGTACGTTTGTCTGTATTTAGAAGTTTCTGCCTAACTGTCAAGGGTTTAAGTAGTTACTTGCTGACTTCCAACCGGATAATTTGCAGCTGCTGAAATTTCTTATGGGGACAACGAAATGCAACATGATGAAGAAAGTTTAATTCGTGAAGGGGCTGAGGCAGCACGAGAAGGTAATAAAAGTTTGCATAAATGGAATCTGACGAGTAGTTATCCTATAGAAACTCGCCTTCAGCATCTCCATCTGGAGCTCTCGTCTGTGCTTAGCTCGTTGAAGTGTGGAAGTGAGGAAATCAGTTCAAAACATGTATGTTGCTCTGCTACTCTTGAGTCATCTAATGTCGATAGTCTGTATGACCTAGAATTTCTTATCTAGGTTCCTGGCAACTCTCCTAGTGACTTGCGAGCACTTTCTGATGCACTGGAGTTTCAGCAAAATGAGTTCGCGAGTTCTCATGATAAATTTAGGACACTCCGTGCGAAGTTGGCTGTTTTAGAAGGGAAAATGGCATTAGCAGTTAGGTAAGGAACATTCTCTTTTTGCTCAGATTTGCTTATGATAACTTCCATCCTTATACCTTCACCATATTGCTGTAGAGATGCACGAAAGATACTTGAAGAAAAACAGATGAGAATCGATAGCGCGTGCAGAAGTTTGGAACTTCTTCACACCACATGCATAGTTTGGCCTAGTTCAGCTTCCGAGGTTCTCTTAGCTGGATCGTTTGATGGTTGGACAACTCAGGTTTGTTTCTCTTCCACTGTCTATCGAGAGTTGAATAGTCTATGTTGATAAGGAAGAATATTAAGGAACATTCAATTGCAGAGGAAGATGAAAAAATCAAGAACGGGGATATTTTCTCTGAACCTCAAGCTGTACCCGGGTAGATACGAGGTAAGCTTTGTTCATCTTCTTGGTTATTATTATAAGTCTTTCTAGTTCATTTTCCTCTCGGATTTTTTTCCGCAGATTAAGTTTATCGTCGATGGTAAATGGAAAGTGGATCCCCTGCGTCCTGTGGTCTTCAGCAATGGATATGACAACAATCTTCTCATCATACCGGAAAAATCATAACAGATTGGCTAATTATTGAAGACAACCCCTTCTCTCTTACACCATTCTTTGACCATAGAGATATGGTCTCACACAGAAACTATAACACTAGCATAACATCCTAGGCTTAATAGCATTTCTTCACTGATTCAGTTGCATTTTGAGATCTCTTCTTGTAATTGTACTACCATGTACCATGTACTAATTGTACTACCATGTACTAATTGTACTACCATGTACTATGTACAGTTGAATCTGAACTACATGTTTTTACTATGCAAGTAAATCCACTGCCACAGAACACCCTAGGAAGAAGATGTTCTTGTTCAGTCAACGTTCTGACATTATTGACCTCGCGAGGGCTTGTCTGATTAGCAGTATCTCCTAGCCCCAGCTGACCATGTTCACCCCAGCCCCATGTCAGAACAGACCCGTCGGCTGCAGATCAAAGAAGTCGCGCTATCACCATATCTTACATAACATTTTGTGTAACGCTCTTAATAAATAGACACGGTGTGTATAAAACTTGCCAGTTACAGTGGCAGAGTGCTCAGCTCCGGCTGCAATTTGCAGAACCTTTCTTCCAACTAGACCATGGATTCTCTGCAAACCATATTTGTCTGGTTCTTCATCTGTCATATGAAATGAAAACATCTCAACTAAGATGATCGACAGTTCAACACCATCTACATAACATGGTACAACAAAACAACAAAAGACCTTTCTCTGCTGTCGCTTGAGTGCCATCAAGAATTCCCTGACCATAGCGGCCGAGCATGAACGCCTCCCCATCAACTGAAACAACAGAAAAGTATCAAACATGTTCATGACTTCAGCATCATTATCGTACGAACAAGAGCATACCTGTTAACATCATAAGATGATTCCACCCTAAAGCAGCTTGACTGAAGAGCAGGTCGGGAGCAACACCACGTGGAATTTGAATATCTTTGCCCCCACTAAACCCTCTTCCCCATGTGTAGAGCTGTCCTTTAGCTGATGCAGAAGGCTACAAGTCTCAACAAAGACCCGAAAAACAAATGAAAATGGCAAACTCAAGGCCTACAGAACTCACCACATAGAGCTGCACTGTGGTCTCCGTTGGCGTAAACTCTCTCAACCTTGATGCCATCCAATCCCATGGTAATCTGAGGTAAGTTCAATGTTTTGACCCTATCATTCGAAACGCCTAATTGACCGCGTTTTCCAGAACCAAAACCATGTACTTGACCTCCTAGTTGATTTGAACAACGTAAATTTCAAGATCTCGTAGAAAACATCGCCTTATGAACATTGTCATAATCAAGAAGTTTTACCCTTCACCAGCACCAGAGAATGGCGCATTCCACAAGCAATTTCCTCAACGTGTAGAGATTCTAAGAGGGCAACCTGTACTGGAGAACATCTCGAGCTGTAATCACCATGTCCGAGCTGACCAAACGAGCCATCCCCACAAGTGAAGAGACTACCATTCTCTGAAGATGATCACATATTTCCAGACATCATGTTGAACACGATCACAGATTCATACATTAAATCAGGCAAAAATTCATCCTTTTCGATACCTGAAACAAATCCAGAATGATTCCAACCAGCTGCAACATGGGTAATCACGAAGCCCTCCAAACATCGAACCATCCTAGGTTGCAAGCCATTAGCCAGCTCCCCATGACCCAACTGACCTGAACTCCCCCTCCCCCATGTCATCACTTTTCCACCTACAAAAACAATCCACTGTGTGAGGCTGATTACACGGATCGTATGATTCATGAATAAGGTAATCTGAATACTCCAAATTCTACAAATGCAATCTGAGTTTTGTAGCGGTTCAAGTTCAACCTCACAACAACACAAACAAAAAATAAAAAATTACTCATTCAACAAGTAACACACTAAGTTCTACTTCCATCTCCTCAAAATAATGTGTTGGATTCGGTTCTTTTGCCTCCCCCTTCCAATACTTTCACTAAGCAAACATGTTTCTTAACTAACTACTCTTAGTATCAATCCCTGAAAAATCATCCAAAAAATCCCACCCAAATGCCTCGCTACCCTATCTAGTATACATATGTTTCCTTCATCTTCCTATACCATTCCTACAATAATCAGGAATCATGCCTTCATACTTTCTTCCTTCTCCTTCTTACACGATTAACATGATCCATATCATAAAATTTAACAAGCATTTACGCTATCTGCCTAACGCGATCCTACTCCTTATTCCTAGCTTGGAACCGTCAATGCATATGATAACACACACAAAAACAAACTCTCTGCAATAAATCTTCATAGTGTTCATTGTGGCATTTATGCAAACAGGTAGTTGATGATTACCGGGAGTGAGCGCGATCACATGGGCGCCGCCACAGGACATGAAAGAGATGGCTCCAAGAGAGGAAAGGGAATGGAGTAATTGAGGGGTTTGCTCATCTTGAAGCTTTTCTGTTCCTAGTTGTCCCTCTGTACCAGCACCCCAGCTCCACACTTCTTGTTCTGAACTTTCTTCAACTTCCATAGCCCCTCTACATCATCAGAGTTTAAAAAATATTTAGAACAACGCAGAATTGACCAAATATCCAATCTTTTTTCATGGGTTCTCTTTATCATGTAGGATTCGAAAAGAAAAATGTAAACTTTCATTAATTTCTGCTTACTCAGTATAGCATACCTACTTTCCCAGAAGAAGTCTTTAACAAATGGCAATGGCAATGGCAATGGCAATGGCAAATGGCAATGGCAATGGCAAATGGCTATGGCTATGGCTATGGCTATGACAAATGGAGTAGCATAAAGTCTTCTTTTTACACCAATTCCAAATTCTTCCAGGGATATTTTATACTTTCACTTAAAAATATATTTCTTTTCTATCTCAAAAATAACCCCCTTTTCTTCTGACTACAAATTTCAATTTTTTTCTCCAAAAAACCCATTCACCATGAGCAGGAAGAGAGATAGGGACTGGGCTTTCTCCTCCCGCCACATTCCTTACTCCTACCCAAAACGGCGCCGTCCGCTGCCTCAACAACCGGACGCCGACGCCGTGGACGACGTAGACAAGCCCTCCGGCGGCGGCGCTAGGCAGCCCGCCACCGTGATGATACTGGGGCTCCCCTCTGACAGCTCCGTGCTGGACTTGAAGTCCCGGTTCGAGATCTACGGCCCCATCTCCCGAACCCGGATGGACCCCACCGGAGCCGGCTACATCACTTTCCGATCTCGCGACGCAGCCCAGGCCGCCGTCTCCGCCGCCGTCGATCCCTCCTTCGCCATCACCATTCATTCAAAACCGGTAAGCTCCAAAGATTGGATTTTTATCATACCTAGCCCAAAGGGACCAAAAAATTACAGCAAGAAAGATTTTTTTTAACTGGATTGTGAATTGAATAGGTTTATATGCGGTAAAAAGTTTAAAAGTTTGATTCTTGATGGGTTTTTGTCAAGGTACAAGTGATGTGGGCTACTGATCCAGTGCCCCAATGGAGGGAGGGTGTGGCGAGGAAGGTGGGGCCCTCATCAATTTCGCCATTGTCTTCGAAGTTGGTGAGGCCTGAGGTGCCTCTGATTAGACGTGGGAGAGGAAATAAGCTGGGGTCCACCATTGTTGATCCAAGGAATAAGAACAGTGGCTATGCAGAAGACTTTGATGGTCCTTTCATGGGCAGAGAAGTGGTTGCCTATGATGATATCTTGTAGCTTTAGTTAGTGGGGTTTTCTTGGTTTCTCCAAAGATTGTAACTTTAGCATTGTTTTTTAGTGGGATTGTATTTGAGATCGAATGTTGTTCAAGCGATAGAAGTCTGGTGATAGTATTGCATCGAAGTGTGTTCGAATCTCACTAGGTAATCAGGGATGGATGAATAAGAAGAAGAATGAGTTTGGGAGTGGATATGCTCATGTAATCATGTTCTTGATCATAAGGTTGATTATGGATTCCATGTATGCTTAGGTTTTTTATGACTAGGTTCTTCAATGGGTTTGAGGATTGAGAATGAGAAAGATCGGAGATTTTCTATTTCTCCAATGCTGTCCTAGTCATGGCGTCTCAATATCTAAGCGGAGTTGATCATACGGATCCAAGAAAATAATGGATTGTATTGATCTTCTTCAAACATTGACCTCGATCATACCTCCATGCTCAATGCTTTTCTTTGTTCTTATATGATTTTAATATTGGGATTCAGATTCAGACAGCCATTTCTATGTCCAAAGTTGTCAAACCATTTGCAGTGAAATAACGTAGCGCTACTATAAAAGCTCCATAGAACCCTTCAATTTCTATTCCGGCCCTCAAATCACCTAACCAGCAGATTCTCACAAAACCCTTTATCAGTCGGTTGCTTCCGAGCGTTTTGGGCTTTTTAAGCAAAGCTCATGAGCAACAAAAATGGCAGCCGAAAACTCTTAAATTGAGTCCTTTTCACCATTTTCATTCTGCAGATATGGCTTCTACATTATCATATAGGCCAACCCTTTTGTCCATATATCCTGGAAAAACCCATTTCGAAACAAAACCCTATCTTCCCAAAATATGTCACAAAACAAGTGAATATCCCATCAAGTTCAGGCCTTTATCAACATTTCATGCTATTAACCATCTGGGCCATTCTCAAATCTCCAGAAAGGCCTCTTCGGATGATCTTTTCGATGCAATTGAGGAAAAAGATAGAATCTTGGCGGCTGAGGAAAGGCCGGGGAAATTCCTCTTGTGGGTTGTTTTCTGGGCTTCTGTATCTCTTGGTCTGTTTGCTATCTCAGGCGATGCTAATGCTGCGGCGGCGGCTGACTCCATTAGAGCTTCTGGTTTTGGAGTAAAGGTTGCTAATGCACTAAGAGGCTCTGGTTGGCCTGATGAAGCTGTTGTCTTTGCTTTGGCTACACTTCCTGTGATTGAGCTTCGTGGGGCTATCCCAGTTGGGTATTGGTTGCAACTCGATCCCACTTTGCTAACGTTGTTATCTGTTCTTGGGTTAGTATCCTAAATTCCTCAATTTCATTTGCTCGATGCTCAATATCTTGTTTGGTAGATTGTTTTGTAGATTGTAATCTCAGTATGAGTACCTAGCTTGAGGAAAATTTGTCAAATTTAGGAATTGTGAATGTGATATAAATGAAGTCAACCGAACACGATGATTGAGATATGATCCATAGCTGATTTCAAACCTAGTGAGATAAAGAGTTAGTTGGATGTACAATATCACAAGTTTTGTGCTTTCCTGTCTTGATCACCTCTTCTAAGGTTGACTTCTTTATAGTATTGAAGGTAATTTTGGTTTACAGTAATTCGTTCCAACAGAAGAGTTTTGTTTCAAAAGTCAACATGAATATCTAACTGGAACATCTGTACTATGTTTCATATTAATGTTATGTGTTACTTAGATTAAATTAAGCAGTTTTTTAAAGATGAAGAATGGTTATTATAAGAAATGGACTGTTTAAAAGTAGTTGCACTTTCATTCTATTGACTAAAAAGGGCGCAGGAATTGAATCATTCTGTTACATCATGTTTGGTTTATGGGATTTACTGGTGCTCCTGATACTCGAGTGTCATGTTTCATATGGTTCAAGGTTATTGGCTTTGTTGCTAGATAGGTGATTTGTGATGTAAACCTCGTTCATTATATCAGAAACGCGATAGAAACGATTTGATGAGCTCATAGTGATTGTATCTGATTGCATAATGTAGGAATATGGTTCCTGTTCCTTTCATCATTCTCTACTTGAAGAAATTTGCAACTTTTGTTGCTGGGAAAAACCAGTCGGCCTCTCAGTTCCTCGAGATGTTTCTGAGAAAGGCCAAGGAGAAAGCTGGCCCTGTGGAAGAGTTTCAATGGCTCGGCCTAATGCTGTTTGTAGCTGTGCCATTTCCCGGGACAGGTGCATGGACGGGAGCCATCATCGCATCTATTCTTGATATGCCATTCTGGTCTGGTGTCTCAGCCAACTTCTTTGGCGTTGTTTTAGCCGGGCTCCTGGTGAACTTATTGGTAAACTTAGGGCTCAAATCTGCTGTCTTGACTGGTATAGTATTGTTTCTAATTTCCACCTTCATGTGGAGCATCCTCCGACATCTCAAAAAGTCACTAAGTTCAGGGAGTTGATGTGATTGTTAAGAACCTTGTGTAAATCCCTTATGACAAATGCTCTCTCTTTTGGCCATTATTGATCAGACTGATCTGAATTCTTGTTCGTTCTCATCTGTCAAAACCATTAGGAAGAAAGCTTACAGTTCTTCGGATAATCAGGTAGCATAAAGTTTGTAGTTTTGGTAAGAATCTTAATGAAATGAAGGTTTTGACTAACTTTTAAGAGGATGGCCTCATTCTGAGTTATGAGTTTATCATGGCACATCTCATAGTATTTCTTTGCTAATTGCTTTGTGCCTTCATTTCATTGTTAGTCGAATTCTTCTGATTGATGGGCTATGAGACTTTTCAAGAAAAAAACAATAACAATGAGCCCAATTATCTTTTCATGGGCTGTGTCAGCCCATTAAGGATTGCTTAAGGGCTTTTGCTTCTCCTTTGGTAAATTCTTTTAAATGGAAATATATCTTTTGGATTTTTGATTTTTAAAATTACGCTTTGTATTTGACTAGATTGCGCACTAATACAGATACATACACATGTCATTACTCTAATCTTATTAAGGAACCCTTGACATTCCCTCCTGGAACTCGTCCCACTAGAAAAATGGGACGTCTGAGAACAATTGTTGCCACCACCTCCCTATTCACCATCCCTCCCCCAGCCACCACCCTTTCCAATTGTAGCCACCATCCTTCCCCGTCATCATTATACCCATCCTCCCCATTCACCAAACTAACCACCCGGCCCAATTGCAGATATCCGAGTCAATCTTGCCACCAGATCTCCCAATAAATCGGTTAGCGATTGTGTTGCGAGAGGCTAGTTGATGATTATCTCGCAAGCGACCGATGGTGGTTTCGTTCAACTTTGCAACTAGACGATGAATCATTCAATTTCAAAGACGAACACAATTATAAGTGAAAGTGACAATCATTCCATAATTTTATGAGTGTAAACAAAACGATCTGTGATCAACTAGTTATGTACTCAAGGTCAAGCTCAAAAAAATTAATGTGTTCGTATTTTGAGTTCAAATTTGCTCCAGCCTAAAAAATTTATCTTAAGTTCGGTTGTTTGTGATTTGGTCGAACACGACTTGTGAGTTTGATCAGATCCGATCGAGCGAGTTTGACTCGTTGAGTTTGTTACCTTTAAACTCAATCTAACTTAACTTGTTGATTTTGAAAAGTTCAGAATTAAAAATTATTTTAAAATTCTATATAGTAATACCACCCAATAATTTATACAAAAAATAAAAATATAAAGAGTAAAGGGATAAAACGACTCTGACTTTAATCTGAAAGTGTCAATATAACATTCCAATCTCATAAAGTGTCAAAATAACCCTTGATTTCGCTGACATTTTAGTCAACTATTTTGTGGTCGGATTTTGTTGAAAAGTACATTTTGCCCTTGTAAAAAAGAAAAAAAATAAAGAAAAACCCTTTGTTCCTGAGTTTCATTTTCTTTCTTCCTCAACCAGTTTCTTCTGCTTCTTCTTTCTTCAAAAATTTTCTGGAGAAATATAGGGTTTCCTGTAGGGTGGCAGGATGGCGGGATTGGGCGAGGCTAAGGTGGAGGAGATTGGGAGGGGTGGCAGTGGGAAGAGGAGATCGACGGGGAAGCGGGTCTCAAATTTCTGACGCTTGGTTGAGTGGCACCAGGGTCTCAGCGGGCGTGGGGATGAGCGGCAGTGGGGGCGGAGAGGAGGAGGGCTGCTACGATAGTGAACGGAGGTGGGGGAAGAGCGATGGTCTCGGAGAGGAGGATGACCGCGGTGAGGGGTGGGAGAGGGTGTAGGGCGAGAGCAACGGTGAGCGGAGGTGGGCTGAGGTGGGGGGAGCGGTGGTTGGCGAGGGCGACGGTGGTGTTTAATCATAGAAGAAGGAGGGTCGTGGCAAGGGCGAGGGCTACAATGGTGTTTAATCGGAGGTCGGGGAAGAGCGGTGGAGGGTGACGGCGACGGTGACAATGACGGAGACGTTTGGGGACGAGGATGGGTACGGCGGGATGATGGTGGGTATGGTGGACGTTGAACATAACGAAGCTTATTGGCGGCAAATGTTCATCCACGGGGGTTGGGTCTAGGGTTTCCGGCGGCATTGAGGGAGAAGGAAGACGGCGGTGGGGGGCGGCGAGGAGGAGGAGAGACAGCAATGAGCGGCGGGGGTGAGTCGTCAAAGATGACACATAGGACTATTTGAACAGAGCTAGAGAACTGAACGATGAAGGGGTTCTCCGGGGCTAGGGAAACGGGCTGGGGTGGGGTGGAGGCAGAGGGATGACTTGTGGTGTCGGATGGGAAGTGGTGGCCGGAAGGAGGGAGGAAGAAGATCAGGCAGGATTTTTATTTTTGTATTTTTTAAAGAGGAGTAAAATGGGAAAAATAATTTAGTTGATACCGGAAATCATTTGGTCAATGCCATTATTAGGGAGTTTGGTTATATCGACACAATTGTTTCTAAAGTTAAGGTTAGATTGACACATACAATAATTAGTTAGCGTTAAATGTGGTCATTTCTGAGATTACAGGGTTATATTAGCATTTTGATTCTAAAATTAGGGTTATAAATGTATTTATCCCTATAATAAAATAGACGGCATTGTCAAAGTGCTTTTATTTGTCATTTACTGACTAGTATGAATATGCATTCATCATTAGCACAATTTGGTTTGTGAATTCCTTATATCACGCCTAGTAGTTTACTTAACTACGCCCCTTATTCATACCTTTATAATACAATGTGTATTTTTAATTTAATTTTAAAAAATTAAATTAAATTCTAAAATTAAATTCTGAACTAAATTTCAGCAGGCCCAGCCAAGTGTCCGGCGAAATAATCGGCCAATTTCCGGTCTATTTTCCGACATAATTCCAACTACTTTCTGTTGAAATTTTTGCCATGATCCGGTCAAAATGGCGTCGGAATTCCCCGGCAATGAATTGGAAATTGAGCAATGCGTCTGGGCTTCTTCCCGGAGGGCACAATAGCGGGATTCCGTCAGAGGACCCGTCGCGGGTGGTGCTGGACAACGGAAACAAAATCCATGGCGTGGACGATAGTGGTGCCTGAGACAGGAAGGCAATGGAAATGGCGAAACGGTGCTTTCAGATCTGGTTCCCGTCGCCGGCGTCGTCTCTGATCCCCGACTCTCGTTTCTCCCTGAAACTCTCCACTCTGTTTCTCCCTGAAACTCTCGACTCCGTTTCTCCCTAAAACCCTCGACTCGGTTTCCTCCTGAAACCCCGACTCTCATTTCCCCTGCAACCTCGACTCTCATTTCCCCTGCAATCCCCGGTTGCAATCCCCGACTCTCATTTCCCCCTGTAATCCCCAGCTCTTGTTTCCCCCACCCACCCCAACTTTCCTTTCCCCTGCCCGCACCGACTCTCATTATCCCACCAGCCATGCGATGAGAGTCATTGGAAGGGAGGGTTACCTTGCGACTCAAGTCTGGGTAACGAGAGCCGACAACAAGAGCCATGAGGACGGGAGGGTTTTTATCGCTGGAAAAATGAGCGGGGCGGGATTGGAATGAAGGGCTTGGGTGGGGAGATGCCGAAAAAAATGAGTGAGCATGGATGGGGTTCGAAAGCTGAGGACGGGAGGGTTTCCAACGCCAGAGAAATGAGGGGGGGGGGCTAGGCTAGTGAGGTAGCGGAAGCGCCACCGCCGGCCGACGAGGGGCAGGGAAGAAGAATGCGGGTGGGATGGTTTGATTTTCGGCGAGTGGTGGCAGCGCCACTGCTAGCCGCCAAGGTACAGAGAAGAAGAAAATTTGAATAATAATAATAATAATTTTTTATTCTTATAATTTTAATTAAATTAAATATTATACATTTATAATACGTATTAGGGCGCGTTGTAGTAAAATACAAAGCGTGATTTAGCAACACACTTTGATTTTATGTGAACCAGCTCGGTAATTTTATGTATAATCCATACAGAACTCAATCGGAAATACATAAACATCAATATCATTTTTTTAAAAATTGCATATTTTCGTAAACATCAACAATATTCACAATAAAACACACAACTATAATGGTCAAAATATTCAATCATTCTAAATCATAATAAACACTAGAAAATAGTCCTTCTAAAATCACCAATCAACCAAGACAACCCTTCCTCGCTTGAATTTTCTCAAATTTTGAATTTGATCCAACTTTCGACGCTCATCCATCAAATTAATGAGAAGAATATAAAAAGTTGACAACATCAACTGCTTCTTCACTATAAAAACTAAAGATAAAAAAAGAAAGTAAAGTGCATTTATTCCCCAGTTTCTTGTTTAGTGCACATATGCCCTCTCAGTTTTTCGAAAGGGCACATATACCCCCCGTTCCTTATTTGTGCACATATACACCTCAATTTTTCAAACACCGATCTCTGGCTATAGGGGTATATATGCACTAAACAAAGAATGTGAAGGTATAAATGTATTTTACTGTAGAAAATAATATCAACATAAAAATTAAAATATCAAACCTACCTAAACTTAACAAAAAATGAATAACATCAATTGGATGTATTTAAACATTAATAAAAATGGACATGTACACAAAAATATCAACTGAAAAGGTCATAAATATCAACTGAAAATGCACAAATATCAACAAAATTGATAGGTACATAAAAATGCATAAATATCAACAAATGTCATAAATGACATATAAATACATGGGCGAATCAAAAATTTCTTTTGGAGGGTCCAAAACCATAAATAAAAATTTAAGTTCAAATTGACCATTAAAATGAAAAATTATAGTTTATTAATTCTTAACTAGTTAAAGACAAAAATAAATACTAAAAATAAATAAAGTGATTGGAGTAATATTTTGTGTATCATTTTCAATAATCTTGTCATTTTTTAATGTACGAAGTATGAAATTATTTGTTTTCTCTTTGACATACTTCGAAAATAAATATAAGCAAAGAACAATTGTGAAATAAAGATTAAATATAGAGAATTTAAATACTTTAAATAACAGAGCTAATTAATGAAAGAAGTATGAAATTTAAATATTTTTTGCTATTTTTTTTGCTATTGCTTCTAATGAGATTTTAAAATACAAATAAAAATTTGTCTTTGCTTCTTTAGAGATATCAAGACATATATTTATACTATTTTGGTATTAAGAAAAAAAAAGTCAAATCCTAATCCAACCCAAATTATTAAATAAAGTTGAAACAATTTTTAAGTATAACTTAGATAAATATTAAAGGTAAAGTTGGATAAAGAATAAAGAGTAGGTCTCCTGACAGCTGGTCTGTCCATAAGCTTCCGGACATGCCAATTTTTTCTTACCTTATACACTGATTTTGTTAAATTACATACTAAATTTATAAATTTAGAAAATATTTTTTATATTATATATTTTTATATTTTCACATTCAAATGCATACTCATTTTAACTTTTAAAATACAACATTTAAATTTTATAAAAAAATTACAAGTAATTTAAAAGTCACAGTGGATTGTTCACAAACTTATGGAAAGACTGTTTTTATGAGAATTTCTCAAGAATAAACTCTACAATAAAAATAAGAATCCAAACATTACAAACCCCTTTATTCATAGAATATTTTTTTATATGGGGGAGCACAACTATTTTTTAAATTTTAAAAATTAAACAACAAACTAGATAAATACAAAATACTCAATGTAAAAAAATCATTGGGGATGGCCAAGCACAAATATCAACATAACTTATGTGTGTGTGTTTTGTTGATATTTGTGCATTTTAAGTTGATGTTTTAATTTTTATGTGTTTATATATATATATATATATATATATATATATATATATTTGTGTGTGCATATATTTTTACTTATGTGTGTGTGCATTTTGTTGATATTTGTGCAATTTGGGCACTATTGTTATCACCCAAATTAAGTTAAC
>JAULKM010000013.1:2918506-2946523 GCA_032355605.1 Rubia tinctorum
TCTTGGCTAATCTTGTGTAAATGCATGAATTGGTTCAATGCTTAGACACGGTGTAGTGTTTATAAGTGTTACCAAGCCTTTTAATTCTTTGTACATAATGACACTAATGAGATACTTTTAGGCGTTGAACGACCAAAGGGGTCATTAGTGAGGTTTAGCAAGAGATGTCGAATTCACTCTTGCAAACTACTATCAAAGAAGGTTAGAAGATTTATCTTCACAACAAGTAGTTAAAGTAGTAAATAAGTTGTAGATTCAATGATAGAGAAGAGGCTCGAAAGTGGATATCTATTGCCCCTAAGACTTTGTCATTTGTAGTTTTTATCCTTTTTATTAGCTTGTTGCATGATTAGCATAGTTACTTAAATTTGCTAGTTGTGTTGTCTTTACTTTCATAATTTAGGAAAAAAGAACACAAAACCCCCCTCTTTACATGCTTATATATATATGTATGTATCTATATCTAGGCTTATATCCACCCTTATATGTGTAAACGCTTAGGAAAATCCCTCTTCTTTGTGGATGAACCCGACTTGCCACTATCTACTTAATTGTATTTAGTAAGCATTTAGGGCTTATAAATTGTATCTTTCAAAGGTACGGCAACGACCTCCCAGTTCCTGGCCAAATTGAGCATTTGCCTATCTGAGCAGTGTGGCCCATGCATATGCATGCGGGTCGTGGACTGGAGTCATCATCATTGGCTTCTAATGGTGCGATCGGGTATTTGGCTTTGGGGCTCAGACTGGGCTCCATGTCTTGATCTTTTGGGTGCACGGGCCGTGCAAAATGATATAGCCCACACCAGGACTTAGTCGAAGAGGGCTTTGGTTTGGCACGAGCCATGTAAAAGCACACGGGTTGTGCCGATCTTCACTTCTTTCCTGATTTTGACTCTTTCTTCTTTAATGCATCCCATGTGCTACCACTATTAAGTGAGTGGCCTTTGATCTACTAAAATCCTTGTGAATGGCCTTCAAATATCTTCTACCATTTTTGTGAATGACCTTCACTAAGCTACTTTGAAGTTCTTATGCGCGATCTACAACGAAGCTCACAAAATATGATCTAGATGCTCGTAAGGACATAGTATCCACTAGATCTAAATAATCGACCAAACAAGGTATTTAGACAAGAAAACCAACAATGGTTATCTAAACTCCTTGCAATGTAAACCTACTTAAACCTAGCAATCAACCCTACAAAAGTTACTAAAATATTTGATAAATGCATTGGGAAACACATGTTCTATCATCTCATCTACATTCATGCCATGTAAATGAGAAAATGACAAGTATCCCGACAAATTTCAACATTGCATATGGCGATCCAAAACCAAACAAGTCTCTCATCTCTATATTGAAGCCGCCAAAATTTAATCTTGCAAAACATGGATCCCTTAAGAACATTTACACAATTGTGACGACTCACCATCCATCATCTGCGTAAAAAATCACATGCCTTTTTTGGGTCTATCTCAGCGGCTTTCCAAAATTTAACACGCCTCCCCTCGCGATCGTTAAATCACAAGAAGATGGCCATTAAGGATCATAGATAAATATTTATATGTTTCTCCCGTTCCTACTTATATACTACCTATGGGGTAGATAGTTGCTAGACCGGGGTTATTCATAGAGATTCTAGGAATCTACAAGTTAACTATACATAGCCGCAATCGGCTCGTCAATCCAATTATGTGTCAGGAATAGCTAATGTCACAAACTGGGTTTTGAGGGGGGGGGGTTATCGAACAACTACAAGCATGAAAAATCACAAAAGAGTAAAACTGTTTATCGCTAGAACTTAGGAATATTTGCCTAACATGATTGGTGAAATGTTTTTATCCTCGATTCAATTACATTCAAGACATATGAACCTATCCTAATGCTTATGACATGTACCGTGGTAGATGATCAACACTTTCCCATTACTGTCACATAGGGTGTGCATGCAATTCTTCCATTGATCTCGCCTCCGTAATTAGAGAAGTGCAACAATAACATGGCACATTGTGCATGTCTGATTCTCTCCCATGCTATTACATCCCTGGCACTACACTACTAATGCTTTATCCCTAGGCCTACAGAGGTAATAACATAAACACCTTATCGAAGGATCTAAGGTTGCCGAATGTGCTAATCCTAGTTTGCTACTAACGCTATCTCTATCCACAACCCTTTGAGCTAAGTCATCAGCTAATACTAGTGTAGGGTTGACGTAACATTGACTCAGAGACCCACATGCACACACCTATATGGGCTCGGACTATCGTTACCCGTAGACATCTAAGTTTTCCCTCCTTGGGGGATATCAATGAGTGCGCCAACATGAAATTAGACTATGATGTTTGCCAATATTAGGGTGACAATTATGCAATTGACAAGAATGTGAAGAATAAGGCAACATAATATTATTAATAAGCAAAATAGGAAAGGTAAATCTATAGCATCTCCCAAAACAAACACCAAATCATGAATACAAATACAAACCCCAAGTTAATTAACTACTCACTAAGCATTGAACCCAAATATTTCATTAGATTCAATGCCCTTGGAAAAAAAAGAGAATAAAAAGAAATTAGAGAGAAAGATGGAACCCTTTCTCTCTCTACCTACTATTAGGAAATAAAAATGAGCATAAACTTAAAACCTAATATGCATAGGCTTCTAAATATAGTAATAGGGGAAAATAGGGTAAAAACCCTAGTAGCCACAAATAACACGGGCTGGGAATCGGGCACTGTCATGCCGGCTGGGGGCTAACATGACCCGTGTTGCCTGACACTGCCGTGCTGGCTGAGACTGACACAGGATGTGCTGCTTGTATCTGGCACATGCATGCCGGCCGGCACGGAACATCGGCTGGACCTCTATTTTTGACATTTAAAGCTTGCACCCTCGTCGTTTAGCTCAACCCATCAGCTGGAAGCACTTCTTTATCAGTTGAACGGTGCAGACCGTGTGAATTCTTGTGGGCCATCTGTTTGGATTCATTTAATGAGAAAATTGGTGGCGTGACCATGTCATCTTCACACCCCATGTGCTGGTCTTCACATTTTTTGAGTTGAAACGACAAAGGCCGTGTAAGAGAACACGGTCCATATCTATATATAGCCTCACAAAAGTTTGGGATAACACATGCTATTTTGGAGATAACAAATCATGCCAAGGGGCTATGGCACGGATGTGTTGGAAGCTCCTGGTACGGCCGTGTAGCGGCACAACCTTATCGGCTGGTGCCTGTTGGTTGGTGTCGGCCGTCGTGCCGGCTGATGTTGTTAAACCATTTTAAGAATATTGAACTTTGAATCCATCTTTTTCTGGCTCAAATCTATCTACTATCATCCTTGAAAATGGCCTTCAAATATCTACTATGATCCTTGTAGATGGCCTTCCACAAGATAACGTCGAGTTCCTCCCTAACAACCTACTAGTAAGCTCACCAAAGAAGTTCTAGGTGCTCGCCAGGACAAAATGTCCATTAGATCCAATTAAGTCTACAAAACTCAGGATTTAGATAAGAAAACCAACTATGGTTATTTAGACCCTTTGTAATGTAAACCTAACTAAAACAAGCAATCAACCAAACAAAATATAATAACAAACATGTCAAATGCATTGGTTTACACATGCAATAAGGTGCAGATCCGAAACCAAGAAGCTAAAGATAGAAGGTCGACAATGTATATGGTTGTATGGTGGAGTGGTTACCCACTTAATGAGGTTATCCTATGAGAGCATGACAACCCTTTAGAGGAGGAGCAAAGTGGATGATATGTTTATTGAGCTGGATGAGTTTTACCGCGATGGTTTCTATCGGCAGCTGGATTAACCTATCGAGCAGCGAGGATGATGAGGTACAGATTCAGGGAGAGAGTTAGGGTCCCAAGCCTATGGAGACATAGCCTATACAACTCTCAGCAGCCACGACAGCCATCAACATAGTACTACTAAGGTGAGACCTATAGACAGTCATCTCCACATAAAAATTTGTTTGGTTCTTATCCACAACAAACATATGAGTATAGGTCTTACCACCAGAGCGGCCAACCACCGCCTTCTCCACAGTAGTAGCAACACCAAGTCCTTGCCTAGAGTATGTTCCACCGCAGTAGCCACACCAAGAGTCAGGGTACGAGATGTTACACACTTCTGGTCAGCAGATTCAGGTTCATGAAGAAAAGATCACTAGTATGGTCAGTACTTTAGACATGGTTGGCTATGACCTTTTTGGTATTAGAGATGAGATTGACCACTTGAGCTACATTATGGACAAGTATGGCTAGCGATTATCCCCCGTCAAGGATTAGATCTACCACCTAGACCAACATGCTAGACAAGAGTGGCAGGCCCATGGCGAGGAGCATGAGGAGCTCATAGAAGGTATGCCGACTACGACCATCAGTGGTGGGGCAAATATTCAAGAGGATAGACTCCGTGAGCAGAGGTGAACAATCATATTTTCCAGGATGATCTTCTGTACCAAGACTGAGGCACTAAAGATTGAGGATTGGCCGTGTTTTCGAGCCCCCTTTGACATTTTTGAGCTTCATTGCATGCATTGAGGACAATACATATAATAAGTGTGAGGAATGGGTTCAAAAAACATTTCATTTTGATGGCGACATTTCCTTGTGTTTGTTTGCTTTATTTTGTTTGATTTGTGTTTGTTTTTGGGTGTGAAGGCACCCTACTTTTTTTTCTTCGGTATGTTTTGATTATTGGTAGTGATTTGTTTCTTTTGATGCAATTTGAAGCTCTCCCTTTGAGCATTTTATGGCTTGGAAAATTGAAAAAAAAAATTGAAAAATGCCTTGGGAGTTTTTATGGTTAAATTTCAAAGTAAAAAACTTAAAAAGAGGCTGTATTAGAAAAATGTGTGGTGTTCTTTGTTGGGAAACCTATTTTGTTGAAATAATGGAATAAAAATGATGAGATAGATGAACCAAAAGTTGTACCTGTTTGGATTCAACTCCCTGGATTATGATTGAGATATTGATCATAAGTAAAATTGTAAGTCCAATAAGGAAGCCTTTAAGTTTGGATATAGAAAAACAAGATAAAGAGAGACTTGATTTTTCAAGGGTGCAAATTGAGATAATTATCAATGTTACTTTTCCTGGAAAGTTGATTTATCTCAATGAAAACAAAGTTATTGTTAGCCAACAAATTATCTTTGAATTGAGGCTAAATAAATGTGGAAAATGTGGGATGATAGGACACAATTAAAAGGTGTGTGGGAAAAAAGATGAAGGTGAAAGGAGCAGGTGAAAGGAGAAAATAATAGGAGGATATATGTGCAAATTAAGAGGATTGTGAAAGAAGAGGGGAATCGAGAAGGAGAGTAGGAAGATAAATGGCTGAAAGGGGAAGATAATGACCATGAATTGAAGGAGATTGGGTTCAAAATGGTAGGGAAATGGATGAGGACAGTAAAGATGAAAGAGGATGATCCAAGGAGTTCAAAGAGTGAAGGTAATGGATATACTCTCATAACTGATCCTCTTTATGAATAGTAAATTTTCTTGTTGGAATGTGAGGGGATTGAATAAATGTAATAAGCATAGGAGGGTGAAAAACTTGTGAATTCTAAACCACATAGGATGTTTGGGGTTGTCGGAAACTATGGTAAAAGAAAAAAACCAAAAAAAGAAGGGAGTAGTAGAATAGGGATTGGTTTGGAGTTGATGAAAAATGGGAATGTTGTAAGTGGGAGAATTTGGCTAGGTTGGAGGGTTGATTACTATAGCATGAAGGGGTTAAATGTTTGGGGATCAATGGATGGATTTTGATGGGGGAAATTAGGAGTAACAATATGAAGTTTTTTTTACTGTGGTGTATGGTTATAACACCATAGAATAGAGGAAAACAATGTAGGAGTTTCTAAAAAAGGCAAGGGAGTAGAGATGAAAAACCATGGATGATCATAATTATCCTTTAGATCTAGGGGATAGAGAAGAAGGGAATAAAGTAGAAGAGAAGGAAGTCTTGGATTTTAAAGAGGTGATGGAAGTCAATATGTTAGTTGAGATTAAAACAAATAGCCAAAAGTTTACTTAGTGCAATAGAAGAGAAGTTGGGAAAATGATACAAAAGCAAAATTGATAGATGCATTGTAAATCAAGAATGGATTAGGAGGCTAGATCAAAGTTTTTGTGAGGTAAGGCGGGACAGTCTTTCTGATCATCATCCTATTATTTTGAGTTGGAGAAAACAACACAAGAAGGAGAGAAAGAGCTTTAAATATTTTAACATAAGGGAACAGTTCAAGTTGTATGTAGAAAGGTGAATGCAATGAAGGATTTGGTTAAACTTCTAGAGGACATAGAAAAGCTTTGAATGGGCTGAATATAAGAGAATTCTCTAAAATTGGAGAAAGGGTGGAGAAGGCAAAAAAGGAATGGCAATTGACACAAGAGAGGTTGAATGAAGAACCAAGAAATGAAGAATGCAAATGGTGGGATATGATGCTAGAAAATATATTGAAGAGCTAGAGGAGGTTGAATATAAATACTTTCAACAAAGAGCTAAGGTCAATTGCATCATGAAGGGGATGATCCTGCCAAATTGTTCAATGCATCCTTATAGGACAATGCATTAAAATAACCAAATTGTAAACATCAAGGATGGTGGTAGTTATTTTCTAACCAAGACCTGATTAAAATGCATTTGAAGAAATAATTTGAGAGTCATTTGGGGGCTTATTGGGATAATAGTGATATGGAGGAAAACTTGGCTACATTGGGTGAAGTTTTAAGCACACAACAACAAGCAACTTTAATTCAACCAATTGGTGAAAAAGAGGTTAAGAAGGCACTTTGGGGGATCAATCTTAAACAAATGTACATGTACATATGGATATACAAGTAATGTTTTTAGACTTATGGGAGATTATTGGAAAGAGTGTGATGAAGGCAGTACAAAGCTTCTTCAAGGGGGATTCGATTCCATAATCTTTGAACCAAGCTATACGAACCCAATTGCTTGTTGATCGGTACTTATAAGGTGATAAATAAAGTTATTTGTGCAAGACTTTGTGAGATGCTACCTTATTTGATTAGAGGGAATCAAAGTGTTTTTGTGAAAGGTAGGCACATATCACACAACATTCTTTTAACACAAATTATTGAATAAGTACAATGTTGGAGGCACGAAGAGGAACTGTGTAGTTAAAGTGGTTATTAGCAAGGCTTTTGATTGTATAAGTTGGAATTTTATTATCAAATGGATTTAGAGTTTGAAGTTCCCCGAGGTGATGATTGCTTGATTAAGAGAAGTACAATTAAGTCTTCCTTTTGTTTAGCTTTGAATGAGAGGTATTATGGATGGTTCTTGGCAGAAGAGGAGTTAAATAAGGGGATATATCCCCCATGTTGTTTGTTTTGAGCACGGAGTATCTTACAAGAATGATGATAAAGGAGAGTATAAGGAGAAACTCATAGATTATCATCAAAGATGTAAGAAGGTTGGTGTGCATACTTTGTTGTTCGCTGATGATTTGCTTATTTTTTGTGAAGAAAACTAGAAATCTATGGAGGAGTGAAATGATGCTTGAAGAGGTTTATGGATGATTCTGGACTAGTAATAAGTGACCAGAAATATAGAATTTATTTTTCTATAATGAATGAAGAAGAGAAGAACTTGCTGGCTGAAGTATTGAATGTAACATGAAGTGAGTTTCCAAAGCAATACTTTGGGGGCTTATATCCAATGTGAAGTGGAAGAAACATGATTATGAGCAATTAGTTGATAGAATTAGAAGGAAGTTGCTAGCTAGAATTCAAGTTGCCTCTCTTATACAGGGAACACACAATTGATCAATTCAGTTTTACTAAATATAGCTGGTTATTGGGATAGTATACTTAGTATACCTAAGAGAGATCATGATGAGATTGTGAGAATTTGTAGAAGTGTTTTGTGGGGCAGAGAACAAGGGAAAAAGGGCTATACTCCAGTCTCATGGGATACAATTTGTAGAAGCAAAAGGACTGGTGGATTGGGGCTTAAAGATCCTTCTATTTGGAACATGACTGACTATGCAAGCAATTATGGTATTTAAACTCAAATAAATACATTCTTTGGGTTTGGTGGATTCAAGCACATTACATAAAGGGTGGAAGGCTACAAGATAGGAAAGGAGGGGGATGGAAATAGTTGGCATTGGAAGGTGTTGTGCAAGCTAAAAAGGAAGCATTTTTAATCCATTGGGAAATGCTTAGGGAAGGAAGGCAAACTGAAGTTAAGGAAGATGTATGATGAAATGAAGGGATGTAGCAAGAGCGACATCTATGCAAAGGTAATTTGGCATAAGAAAGTCTTACTAAATCATAGAATTTTCCTATGGATCCTATTGAAGGGAGGGCTGCCTACAGTGGATAAATTGCAAAGATTTAGGATTATGGGGATACAGAAAATTGTAGCTTTGTTTTGTGATAAGGTGGATGAAACTGCAGCCCACTTATTTTCAGGTTGTGAGTACATTGAAGAGTTCTTGAAATGTTTGAAACTGGGAGATGTGATCAATATGAGGCATGTTTGTTGGTGAAGGTAAGAAGAATGCAAGATTTTAAGATGATGATGACTAGTGCATTGTATAGAATATGGAATAAAAGGAACAAGATGAGATTTAGTCAAGAAACTTTAAAGACAAACACTGTGAGTGCCCAAGTGGAATCCGAATGCAAATGGAGGAGGAAGAAGATTTGGAAAGAATTTTTTTAAGAAGAGCTAGATAGAAGTATATAGAGCTTGTTTTGGTTTGTTTGATAGTAGATAGCAAGCTTGATAGAGCTCGAAATCATGTAAAGGTCCAAGAGTGGTGGCCTAAAACAACTTTGTTTGCTTTAATTTATATATAAAAAACTTCATCAAACAAAAAGAAATTGGGAGAAAACTCTGATTCTTATGAAAAATGATAGTCAAATATCTCAAACTTAAGAAATATATCACGACAGATTAGATGTTGGTCACTATTTTAATTTTCCATTGATCTTACCTACAACATTTGCGACATCGGAAAGCACATCGTTGCTTCACAATCTAGGTTAATGATACTTACACAACCGACGTTGCACACGTGTCGGTCAATCTTTTTTACTTTGGTTTCATAAACTTTTTAACTCGGTTATCTTTTAATAGAGGTAAAAAGCATACCGTTTACCTCAGTTAATTTATAATCGAGGTAAATAATACTTTTTACTTAGACTTAAAAAATAACCAAAGTAAAAGAACTTTTTTTTACTTCCATTATTTGACAAATACCAAATAATCGAGGTAAAAAGTCCAAAGTAAAAGGCTAATTTTTCTGTAGTGTAGGTTCGGCTGGTTTCTTTGAAATTAAGATGCAACAAGAAAATGAACAGAAAATATGGGAAAACATGGGACTGGCCAAAACTATACTTGGGATCATCGTAGAAGATGAATTGGAGATAGACTGATGTGTAAAATTTACAGGGCCTTAGTAAACCATAACTGGATCACAAAGGTAAACTATTCAAAGTGCATAGTATGTCTCAATGGAACACCTGATAATTTCCCAACCCCTTAATTGTACAGATTCAAAATGGTGAAGCTTCCAGTAAAGCCCTTGAAGTTATTTAACATGTGGTCTTCTTCCCCACAGTATTAGAATTTGGTTAAAGCAATCTCGGAATCAAAGGCTATCAGTAACTTAGAAGACTTATATGAAGGTAGGAATAGATTACAAGGGCCTCTTTCTAAACTAAATAGAAAGGAATCGTATGAAATTGGAAAAAGATCCATTTCAGCAAGATATGAATGGATGTTAGCAGTGGATGCAATGCATTGTTGGGTTATTTCCTCCTTGTGGGGAAATTGAACCCAAATAATTGTGGAAGTTGGCCCAAATTTAAAAAGGGGCATTCCGGTCATTTAGCATACCAAGTTAGGGTTTTTCCTAAGGGGTATGGCTGCAAATACACAAGTGTGGTTCAGATGTGAACAAGGGAAAAAAAAGGCAACAAAAGTGTTAAAAAGGGGATTTTCGAGCTCACGGGTGCAGCGTCGGTAGAATCGCTCGTTCTCTTAATCCGACCGTTAACTTTGGCTGAGATTTTGGCAGGAGGTTCCTGAGTCTTTGGGCTAAGTTATGAACGGTGGAGATCTGATTTGGAGTATGGGAAGGAGGCCTTTTCATCAGAATGTCAAGCTGCATCAATAAGAATACGAGCAATTTTCGCGAGGTGCGGAAATACAGATGCAAATACTCCCCACGTTACATCTCAGCGCGTCACACGCGAGCGGACATGGATATTGTTTGTAACAGAGAAGACGGATAGGGAGATAATTTTCTCAAATGTGAATTCGAGCATGTACGGACATTGTTCGTAAGCGTAGATAGATAGACTGATAATAAGTTTATTAATTATTTATACATCAAGAGTTAACATAAGAAAGAAGAAGAAAAGGGAGCCATAGGATAAACTCTATTTTTTATACATCAAAAGCACAACTTTTCTGCATTTCCTTTCATCAAATCACTCAATAAGCCCAGAACCATGTGGACTGATCTTCAACTGGGAACCCCAGATTGCCTGCACTACAGCCCAGACCGTTGATGTAGCAGTCATCCTCAAGCTTTGGGAAAATTGGTGCTTCTCGCAGAAACCGATGATCCTCCTCCTCTTCCTGGGAGAAATCAGACAGCCCGTGTGAAGAATCATCCGGAGCCAGTAGTACTGGAGGAGAACCAGAACGCGGGCTCTCTGAGTCGAAAACACCACTCTTAACCGGGCTCAGATCTTCTTCCTGCTTGATGACGCCATTAATCGCGGCTGGTTCCTTCTGCGGTTCTGCATGCGATTCGGCAGCCTTCCCTTTCTCTCTAAGGAGGAATTTTTCCGTCAGCATATCAACCTGATGTTTGTTCGACATCAAACGTTAATGAACAATTATGCTCATCATAACTAAGGTCATTTTCCAATGGTTTCCTCTATACAGCTAATATATGCGCGTAGAAACGAATGAAGATTGAATCGAACTCCAATGCATACCTCGTTTTTCAAAGCTTGATTCTCTTTGAAAAGGGCGTCATAATCCGACTTGAGCTGATCGTAGCTCGACTTCAACACGCCGTACTCCTTCTCGAGCGTTTTCGTCTTGTACCTTGCGCGGCGGTTCTGGAACCAAATGGCCACCTGGCGCGGCTGCAGCGCGAGCTCTTTGGCCAGCTGGATCTTCCTCTCCGGCTCCAGCTTGTTCTCCACCTCGAAACTCTGCTCCAGGAAGTGAACCTGTTGCGCCGTCAGCCGCCGCTTCTTCCCCGGCTGGTGGAAGCAGTTGTCGTAGCAGTACCCCTCGCTCCCGTCCTCCTCCTTGTCAAACGACGCCGTGTCCCTCCCACGCTTCGCAAACTCCACCGCCGCCGCCGGAGAAGAGCCTGAACAAGAAACAGAGCATTGCAAATCAAAATCAAAACCAAAACCAAGCTGAGGGTTCGATTGACTGATTAAGCTCAGCCAAACAAATTGAATCTTTACCATGGAAGGAAGAAGAAGGAGGAGGTGAAGACGAACTGGGAATCCAAAGGGAATCAAAAACTTCATTGGGAGAAGAGGAAGAACAGGGGAAGATGTTTGCACCGCCTTCCATACCTCAAGGATTCGAGTTTCTGCAACTCTGTAAGACTTTAAAAGCTAAAAAAAGGGGGCTGAAAACGCTTAAATTTAATGGGTTGAAGCAGAATTATTGCTTGTGGCGAAAGAAAGTGGTGGTGAGGACGAATGCAGTGTGAAAGGACTGGGAATGGGAAAGGGATAAGCAAGAAGACATCATCTGAGTTTCAAAGTCTTCAGGAGGAGAAGATGAAGAAGACAAGGCAGAGAGAAGTGGAAAGATAAGGAAGAAGAGTGGGGAAATGTATGTGTTCTGGAGGAGAGAGAAAGTGTCGAGAGAGAGGGGGGTTGTTTGTATAGGAAGAAGAGCTTGGCAGATGGCAGTGCTTATAAGGTAGTGAGTGCAATATCAAGCTCTCACTTCAAGGAGGGGGCACAGGCATTTCTTCCAAGGATGAAAGACAGGGTTGTGTGAATTTACTCTTTTACCCTTTGGATTATAAGTTCTTTGCTTTTTTTTTTTATCACTGGCACATCACATGTGATGAGATTTAGGACATGTTAAATGAGCAGAAAAAATGAAAATAAAGGAAGGGAAAGCAAAATGGATGAATGAAAAAAATCTTACCTTCGCAATTTTGCATTAACTAGAAGATGCCTACTCCTCGTCTCAGTCAAAGGTTCTTACTTTTATTTTCATCTGTCCCAATTAAAGGTTCAAATTTTGACTATTTTCTTATTTGGACTGAAATTTAAGGTTGAAATTTGCCCAACTCATTTCAATCTCCTACCTTCATCTGAAATTTAACCACGTCAACATGCTTAAATATTCGTGCAAACAGGTGATTTGAACATTTGGTCGGGACGGAGTTAGTAAGTTAACATCCCGTTTATATTTGTGATATTATCAGGTGATATTAGCGTTTTCTGTATATTAATTTGTTTCCAGCGAAAATCACACTTCTTTCGTCCCAACCTAAACTTTCCATACTTTTTTTTGGCACTATTCTACGTCAAATTTTGATCGAATATTTGAATAAATATCTGAGCAACGATATTATTGTATGTGATATTGTTGATTTTTTCGAGTTTTATATCAATTTTTACCGTTATTATACTTACTTACACATGTTAACAGTCACGTATTTCTTGAACAATGTAACATGATTGTTATGCAATTTAGTTTTGGACGGAGGGAGTGATAATATCATTGATTATATACTTATTCAAATATATTATCAAAATAAGACAACTTTGACAAAAAAAATTATTTACAAGTTAGGGAGGACAAGGGGAGTATTTTCTTATTGAATGGTAGAAAAATTTCCGACATGGTCTCCTGTGAGATAGCCTAAAATTTAGGCAGGATTTTTTAATGCAATTCAAGTTATATTCTAGCTCCAGATATCTATGTCTAATAATTTTACAGGGCTCTATCGCTAATATTTTCCAGTGATTTTTTGTCCAATTTTTCCCATCATTTTCCAGGCATCTGCAGTCTGCAAAAAAAATTAAAAATAGGGAAAAAACATTTAAAATATTTTTAAAATGTAAATAATTAATATGATCATCGAGATGAAAATTATAAACATTAGTAAAAAATAGTTGAACGTCAATGAAAAATCATAAAACATCAACTAAAAAATTATAGAAAAAATAAATAAAACAACAAAATATATATAATCAAATAAAAATCGATAAAAATTGAAAAAACGTTGACTACAACTAACAAAACATCAATTTAAAACATAAAAATATCAAGAAAGCCTCAATTATCAATTTGTTTTTACAAAAAAACTACAAAAAACAACTAATATCAACCAAAAGCTAAAATCATCAATTCCTATTACCTAAATTTCACCCATAAAATGAAAAACTTCAACATGAAAAAAACACTACAAAAAAATCAACCTATGTCACCTAAAACTACAAACATCAACTTGTATCACCTAAAACTCACCGAGAAAAATGAAAAATATCAACATGAGAGGGGGAAAAGGCAAAAAAAATATCAACCAATATAACCCAAAAAAGTACAAAACATAGACTCTTGTCAACTACAACTCACCCGGAAAATGAAAAACACAAACATCAGGAAAAAAACTAAAAACATCAACAAAAAACTACGATACCTCAAAAGTATAAATTATTCACTCAAAAAATATATAACGTCAACATTTTTTAAAAAAACTACAAATATCGCCCAAAGGTACAAACATCAACTCCTAACACCTGAATCTCATCCAGAAAATGAATAATATCAACATAAGAAAAAAAGACACTAAAAACATCAAATACTATTACCAAAATCTCAGTTGGAAAATAAAAAACATCAACATAAGAAAATTTGAAGAAAAAAACTACAAATATCAATCTATATCACCAACAAAACTACAAAACATCAACTCATATCAATTAAACTTCACCCGAATAATGAAAAATATCAACATAAGAGGAAAAAAACTACAAACATCAACTAAAAAGCTACAGTACCTCAATACAAATATCAATCTATATCACAAAAAAAAACTACAAAACATCAATTCATATCAATTAAACCTTACCCAAATAATGAAAAAAATCAATATAAGAGAAAAAAATCTTCAAACATCAACTAAAAATCTACAATCCCTCAAGAATAAAAATTCTTCAAAAAAGAAGTCATGTAGTGAAATTTGAACTCGGGTTGCTAACCTCATAGTTCAGAGTAATAACCACAGCACCAAGAACACATTACTAAATATATACTCAATCACATATTATTAAAGCTCAACATCTATCTCAAAAACATAAATTTTGCAAAATAAAGGTCGTCGTAGGATTCGAAAACTTAACCTCTGACCTCTATTAAAGAATACTAACCACTAGACCAGACAACCTTTATTGTTTATATACTCGGTCAAATAATATTAAACCTCAGTATGTCTCTTTGGAAAAAAGAATAATAAACCTCACCTCTCGGACCAGTCTGTCTGCCGTCAACGCCGCCGTCCACCGTCCACCATTGTTTGCACGCGCGAGCTTCATCTCCATGTAGCACACGGATCTCACGCGCGAGCTTCTTCTCCGACGTTCTGCACCAACTGCCACCAGGAAACGTTAATTCCTCTGCAGCCGAATCGTCGATCGCAGTGTTGGAAATGTCGGTGCCTTCGCTCCGCCTTGACACCTCTGCAATCAACCACTGTGACGCATCTCTAATCAACAAACTCCGCCGATTCATGAACTCTGACTGACGTTCAGAGCTTCCGCTGTCGATGGCCTAGCGGTGGTTGAAGATCTCGTCAGTGACGCAAAGTGGAGTCGTAACGATCTCGCTGGCGAAGGAATAAAAAGCGAGGTGGCGGAGATGTGGCAGAGCAAAGGCGGTTTCACAACGGAAAATGACGGCGAAGGCGGCGAAAATCCAGCGAAAACCGAGAGAAACCGACGGAGAGAGCAGATCAGCAAAATTCGGCAAAAAAACTGGCGAGATTCGAGTGTCAGGTGGTGGTTGCTGGCGTTAGGTGGCGGTTTCCGATCGACGGAGGCGATTTATTATCGGATGCAGAAAAAAAATGGAAATCCAAATATTTTTGTGTTATTTATAGCATTTTGATAATTGCATAGTAGGTCTCTAAATTTATTAGCATATTTTTTAAAAAACCGCATCCCAAATGTTTTTTAATTAATTGCACAATAAACCATGGACTAAAGTTTAGCCGGCCTAAAATAAGACTTTGTGAAAATTTCCTGAGTATATCTTCAATTTTTCAAAATTGCAAAAAAATAAAAAATAAATAATTTTATTACTTTATCTAGGATGATTTCTATATTTAATTATAACACCCTATTATTATGAAAAAATTAAAGTTATAGTCAAATTACTTTTTAAAATGCAATTTTTTAATAAAGAATATATATTTTTCACACTATAAATCTCAACCATTAATAATACTTTAACACGTAACATGTTACCTCTCTTAAAAAATATTTTCGTATTTCACTCAAACTTTAATCTATTTAAAATAGATAATCTATGAAGAATTATATTGTATTTTTTCCACCATCACTGCGATCTCTGAAATTTTAACATGTGTGGTGGCATCATGCAATTTCATTTTTTTCGCCCATGACCAATTGCAGCTAAGAAAAATATACTACCTTCGTTTCTCTACAAGTTACACCATAGATTTGAATGTTTGGATTTAGGTGAAAAAAATGAGTGGATAAAATTAAATGTAAAGTGTAAAAAGTCGAATGAGTAGATGAAATTGAATGAATATTACCAAAAATGAAAAGTATACCAATATAAAAGGGACAAATCAAAAAGAAAAGTATGTCAATAACAGAGAATCAGTGGAAGTATGCATTATCTTAGTTCCAATTTTATTGCTTTTCCATCCATCCAAAAGATTGAAAGAATATACTTCCTCTGTCTCAGTTGTATTTGCACTACAATCATTATCAGGCTATTCCAAAAATATGTTTGACCATTATGTTTAATTGCGTATAGTAACGACAAATAAACAGTTGATATTTGAAAATTACTTGTTACGAAAAATTGAACAATATCATATACGATAATATTGTTATTCATATATTTATTCAAATATATAATTAAATTTTAATAGATAATAGTGTAAAAAAAATAGAAAGGTAAATACTGATGGGACGGAGGTAGTACACGCAGTACTTTAATTTTTACTATTCTAGAAACACGTGTTACAATTCAAAATGCGAAAGGTTGCGTTTAAGAATTCAAAGTAATGATCATTGTAAAGCCGCAAAATGCCAAATGTAGTACGATTCGCTTGCGTTTATAAAGACTAGCACTAGCACTAGCACTAGCACTATTAGCATTAGCTTTTGTTTGTAGACAATGGTTCGTCTAACTTAATTTGAGAAAAGTGTTTTTATAACCCTACCTACCTGATATAAGTGTTAATATAACCATCAGATAATTTTTAATACAGATATAACCTTATATAGTTGATGTAAGTGTCAATATAACCCTGTAAGTGGTCCGGTGGCTGTTCGCCGAAAATCCAACCAAAATTCGGCGGTCCGACGATGGTCTAACGGTGGTCCGATGGCGGTCCGGCGGTGGTCCGGTGAAAATGAGGTATGAGGGTTATATTGACACTTACATCAACTAGATATGTTATATCTGCACTAAAAATTATCTGAGAGTTATATTGACACTTATGTCAAGTAGGTAGGGTTATATTGGTATATATACATTGTCGTTAATCCCGTCTTTCATGAAAGAATGAAAATATTGAGATTGGTTATCATTTTGTCCGTAACCTTGTACAATCTAGTGACATAGTTCTCATCATATTTATACTTATGATCAACATGGAGCAGGGGCGGAGGCAGAAACATGTATGGCAGGCTGATATGTAGAGAAAAAAAACATTTTTCCAATTTTTCTTTATATTAGAGGGGGGTGATAATTTTTTTTTTAAAAAATTACTCTTATGTTTCCCGTAAATTTCATCCCAACCAGGGTTGGAGCCTCCCAGAAACACCACCCTCCCCCCACCCCACACACACATCCACCCTTGTCCAGCAAATCTCTTTACCAAAACTTTTGGGCGGATTCAGTTTCAAAATCTACTTGATAAATTAGGCATTTTTCGATCTTCATGTCCCAACTTGATGAAGAGGGTTAAGAAAATAAATGTTTAGAAATATTTTCTCCATAGACTACTTTTTCCTGCTAAGGTTCTTATTAGTTTCTGATTAAAACTTTTGTGTACTCTTATAAATGGTAAATCTTCCGATGAATACAATCACTCATTTACGTTCAACAAATTAAAGTCTAATATAATATCAAGGTTAAAGTGAATAATATTAATTCAAAATTTTATGAAACTGATGGGAAATTTGTCAATGGTCTTGTTGAAGTGATCGTGTGGCATGAAAATCCCAGCAGCATTATCAAAAGTGACCAAAAAAGCGACGCATTGGGGCGATAAAAAGGCTACCACCTAGAAAAGAAGAAAAACACAGCTTCCCGTTTCGTAGTGGAATTTTAGATCATCGCATCTTTCTTTCTATTCGTCGGTAATTTAGGAGGAAAAGTGTCGCTATTTCTTCGCAATTGCAACGGAGTTTGGATCAATTTTCTTATCGTTGGATCCGAATACAGTTTCTGTCAAGTTTCGTTTTTTAAGAATGCTTCTTTTTCCGTGCGTTTAGTCAAGGACGCAAGTATTGTGTTCTAAATTGGACCAAGATTGACCAACGTTTGGTGCATCATTGAATTATCGAGAGAAGCATACATATTTAGGGTATATAAGTGGATCTGATTATCTATTCCAGTTGAACTAGATTGGATTCTATGTATTCCAGACTCATAATATCATTTACTCCCTCCATCCCAGACTAATATTCACAAAATATTTTTCACGTTGTTCACAAAATATGTTTGACCTATAGTATACTTAACTACGTATAATAACGGTAAATAAAAAGTCGATATTTGAAAACTACTTACTACGACGAATCCAACAATACCACATACAATAATATTATCGTTTTTTTAAATACGTGGTCAAAGGTTTGACAGTGTTAACTGTCAAATAATAATTGTGCAATTTAGTCTGGAATAGAGGGAGTATAAAAGTTTTTCTTTTTTTAAAAAAATTATGCATATATGACATCCTCCCTCTGTTTTGTTATGTTTGACACCATAATTTTAAGTGTTATTCAACTCCTCCGTTTTACATTTTTCTTTTCTATAATGTTCATTTCAATCGCCATCTACTATTTTATTGGTACCCAATGTAGTTCAATAGTTGAAAGAAATCCCCTTTTAACTAGTAGGACTAATGGTGCTACATTATTATCTTCTTCTACTAGTTAATACCTGTGTCGATACACGAATTATAAATGAATATTTAAAAATATAATATAATATAATTTATAATTTAAATATGTAATAAATTGTTTTCACATGTATGCAAAAATTACACATGCTACAAAATTTCTAATAAATTAATATATTTATTAACATTATAATGCATTGAATGAAAAAAATATTGACTTAATCTTTGTTGACACATATGTATTTTATATAAAAAAATATTAATTTGTATAAAAATACTTCTACGTTATAAAAAAGTGAGTTCGTCCTTTGAAAGACTGTCTTTCCATAAGTTATGGAAAGACCAAGGTTTAAACTGAAAATTAGAAAAAATCAATATGAAAATTTTGGATTGCATTAATCGGTTCATAAACTTATAATTACTACAAGTTGCATAATAAATTTTTAATATTGCTACTAAAACGTTTTAAAATAAATATAAGAAATGCCAGGTTATAATGAATGAATAATTATTTAATTAAACTTATAAAGTTATGTTTGTTTTAAAAGGAATTACAAAAAATATGTAAGGAAATGTTCTCAAAGAAGAATAAAATATAACTCTATAAAATATTTAAATTACACTATATATTCATATTATTCGAATAAATAATTATTTTCTAACTAATTAATATTAATCAATTTAGAAGTATTTATTATATTATTAATTAATATGATAACTGTATACTAATTGACAAACATGGTTAAAAATTAAGAGGGACAAAGGGAGTATGTATAAATATTGTATTATATATGTTAGCATACATTGCGGTCTCTTTTAGTGACACTTCACCAAACTGAAATGGTTAAGTGTGGGGATGACATTTGGCCAATAGTTGATCTTTTAGTTATATTTATGTCTGCTTTAAAAGGAATTACAAAAAATACGTAAGGAAATGTTCTCAAAGAAGTATAAATTATAACTCTACAAATTATTTAAATTGCACTATATATTTAAATTATAACTCTACAAATTATTTAAATTGCACTATATATTCACATTATTCGAATAAATAATTATTTTCTAATGAATTAATATAAGTAAATTTAAAATTATTTATTATATTATTAATCAATATAATAAGAACCCTTGAAAACGGTCTTTTCATAATTTATGTAAAGACCAAAGTTTAAACTGCAAATTAGAAGAAATCGGGATAAAATATTTGGGTTGCATTTATTTGGGTCACAAATTTATAGTAGCTACAACATGCTACATTATAAATTTTTAATATTACAACTAAAACTTTTTACCTTTATTATAATTCTAATTCAATCTCGTCTTTCCATATGTCTATGGAAATACGATTTTCCCCAAAATTTTGTCATACTAATTGACGAACATGATTAAAGATTAAGAGGGACAAAGGGAGTATGTATAAGTATAGTATTATATGTAATAACATACATTGCAATTTTTTGAGTGACTCCTTACCAAACTAAAATGGTTAAGTGTGGGGACGACACTTGGCCTATAGTTGTTTTTTAGTTATATTTATAGAAGATCTATAGATAATAGATATTTTAAGAGGATGATGTAGGAAGAAGAGGTGATGGCATTTGTCAAATTAATAGTCCTTTAAAATTACATTAAGGATAATATAGTAAATTAACCATTAAATTACCTACACTTCATTATTTTTTTACCCATACTTAAATTTTGTGTTATAAATTAATATTTTCAAATGCAAACATGACCAATTCCAAATTCTATGTATAACGATAGCGTGAAATAATTATTTATTCGAATGAGAGTCTGTCTCTTAAAAGATGATCTTTTCATAAACTATGGGAAGACCAAGATTTAAACTACAAATTAGAAGGAATGAAGATAAAATTTCTAGGTTGTATTAATCGCGTTATAAACTTATAAATACTGCATGTTGCATAGTAAATTTTTAATATTGCAACTAAAACCTTTTACTTTTCTATTATTCTAATAAATCTCATATTTCCATAAACTTATGAAAATACGGTATTTTCTAAGATTTTGCCTTCGAATAATATGTATATATAGTGTAATTTAAATAGTTTATAGATTTATAATTTATTCTTCTTTGAAAATAGCTCCTTACATAATTTTTGTAATTCCTTTTAAAATAAACATAATTTTATAACTTCAATCAAATTATTCATTCATTATCAACTGACATTTCTTATTTTGTCACTCTATATTTTTTTATAATGTATAAGTATTTTTATACAGCTTAATACCTTTTTATATATAATATGTACGTATCGACAAAAAGCAAGCTAATTTTCTTTCATTCAATGGATTATAATATTAATAAATATATTGATTTGTTATAAAATTTCCAGCATGTGTAATTCTCATATACATATGAAAAACACAACTAATTAATTATTTAAATTTTTGTTCATAATCCGTGCGTCGGTACGGGTATTATATAGTATTAACTATTGTATAGAAACACCTTATGTTACCAAAAATATAGTGATAAAAATATGAAATATATGTTGATAGTGAATCAATAATTATTTAATTAAATTGATTAAATTGTGTATTTTTTAAAAGGAAGTATCAAAAGTTTTCTTAGTTATAAATAGAGGTATAAAACAATATATAACATAATGATACTCTTAGTGAAATTTCAAGTGAAACATCAAAGTGAATGGCGTGTCATTAATGAAAAGACTAAATCACTTATCACGTTCCTTAAAATGTGTAACTGACATTGAATATATTAGTCTTTTTATGTCACATTACTTACTTTGATATTTCACTTTGAAAGTATCATTAAGAATATCATTACTCTATGAAAAATACAAAATCTAAATTAAAAATAAGTTAATTAACTATAAGCAAAATGACTTTGAAGTCAAGGTAAGATTTTAACATTAGACGTTGTAATATAAATTATCATATAAAAATACTAATTATAAAAAATAAATTTGCAATTCCATTTAATTAAATAGTCTTGCTCAATTAAGTTTCAATGGTCACGTGTTTGGAAAAGTTACCATGTAATTTTATTTTTCTATACCGAGGGTATATGTCCATAAATTTAGCTTTGTATTCTGAAAGAAATCCAAAAGTAAAGAACTCTTAGAAGATGAAATGTTTAAGAGTTTGTCTACACCAAGCACAAATGTAAACAAATTAAGTCATATGTTAAAAAAAATAAACAAAGTCTTACAATTAAAAATTAACCATTTATTGGTAAGTTGGTTGTTGTGAAATGCGTGTATCAAATAAACAAATTAAGAAAAAGAAATATACTAAATGATGCACTTTTCAAATTTTTAGAAAAGAATTGTGGTTTAAATACAAATTGTATTTAATGAAACGGATTTGAAAATGAGGTGTTTTTGTTAGTGGAAACCTGACACGACAATGTGACTTGACAAAGTTAGAAAATGTCACATGACCAAAAACTTACTGCTTTAGTTATTATTATAGATTAATAGATATGTTTATAAGAGTCTACTCTCTTTCAATCGAATCAGCCTCACCCTCACCCTCACCCTCACCGGTTATAGAAATTTGATATTTCGAATGGGATGAAGATAAGAGAGTTTGCTCAACACCAAACCCCGTACCCATGCTTCAAAAACTCGTAGTAATAAATATATCATTCTCCTCATGCTCTTGTCCATTCTCATTTGACAATCGCGGAAAATTTACAGTCGGCTCTCATTAGGGGTGGCAAATGGACGGTCGGGTCAAATACGGGTTGGATAATATGAGTTGTTAAAAAAATATAGGTATGACCTATTTCGACCCATTTTATGATGAGTCAAATATGGGTCGGGTCACATATGGATTGGGTAAAAACCCGCCAACCCGTGGGTAAAAATATATTCAACACATGGGTCAAAATGGGTAAACCCGCGGGTTTCAACCCATGCAGTGATCCATATGAGTTTATATAACAACCCATATGGGTAAACCCACGGGTTTCAACCCATATATTGACCCATATGAGTTTATATACAAACTCATATGAGTTGAAACCCTCGGGTTTACCCATATGAGTATACCCGCGGTGAACCCTCAAATCCAACCCGCCCAACTCATATTTTTCAAATACTCATTTAACTCATTACCCATTTTACCCATACTCACCCGAGTTTAAAAATAGATAACCCGCTTGACCCGCGGGTTACGGGTCTATTTTGACATCCCTAGCTCTCATTCATCAAAGTAAACTGGAATTATCTCTTCAAATTTAAGAGGAAAAAAAAAATCAGCTCTAAATACAAATAACAAGGTGAGATTTTATATTTGTGCTTTATTAATATTCCCTAATGAACGTTTGAAACACTTTTTTACTCCATTTTCTCAAGACATGTTTGACAATTAATAACTTTTGCTACATATGTTAATATCATGTAAAGTTTTAATATTTGGAAAGTACATGCTATGAAGAATTCAACGATACCTCACATGATAATATTACTATTTATATATTATATGAAATTTATGATCAAACATGACTTAAAAAATTGATTAAAAAGTGTGTCAAACTTAGTTGAACGGAGGGAGGGAGGAGAACAACGCATATGCAGGGGAAAAAGGTGTCATAAGGACAAGAAATGAAAAGTGAAGAAGCTAGTAGGCAGCTAAAATAAAAAGGGGAAATAGGTTAAGTGGGGAGCATGGATGGGAAGTACTGGGCTCATGCGAACAGCGGAATCAAAATATCTTCCCTGCTCCATCTCTTCTCTTGCGCGTTCAACATTTCCATGGATATGGATGTACAGAATACGGAGTAGTTTCTAAATCCAAAGAACCCAAAAAAAATAAAGGGAAAAAACTCGACTACTATGTCTTGTTCCCTTTATACATTTCAGTTTCAATTTTGTTTTAAAATGACATTATTATATTTCTGATAATTTTTTTGAAAGATTACATACAACCAACTAAATTATAGTGAAGTTTGAAACTCCATCTATTTGAATGAATAGGGACGTCCTCATGAGAATACTCAAACGCTGCACCGTCAATAAACTGCTACCACCGAAACATGAACCACCACAATCTCACCTTTATCGATCACCTGCTGGTTGAGAAATCACAACGGGCACCACCGACACGGTCTCATAACGCTGGGTAAACCCTATCAACAAATTGTTCTAATATTCACAAATTTTTATAGGGTGTGGTTTTGAACCGTTGATCTCTCATTGATAAAGAGTGGACTATTACTAAATTAGATCCAATTCTATCTTTATAATCCATCTGTTCCTCTATTACTGACACACTTACCTCATTGGGACGTTTTTTAAACGGCACACTTTTCATTTTTGGTAAGATTCCTTCAATCATCCACTCATTCTAATTTTTACTTTCTACATTCAATTTCATCCACTTATTTTTTTCACCTAAATTCAAATACCTATACCTATGGTGTCACAAATAGAGAAATGTGAGTATTGTTATTTCATGTCCTGGATTTTACTGTATACGCCCTGTATATATACCTTTTAAATACAAAATGTATTAAAATTATAAATTATAAATAAAAAATCAAATAAAAAAGTTTAATTTATTTTTTTCAAAAAAGAATTATTAGTGGTGCAGGTGGTGGCCGGCGACTTTCTGGCAGTGGTCCAACCAATCTCCAATCAGATTCCAGCCAAACTTCGGTCACGGTCTTGCGGGTGATGGTTCTCATCTGTGAATCTCATCGGTCCAAATGAGAGCCACAAGGCAAAAAACCAAATGCGAACTATATGACGAGAGCCATAGGATGAGAGCAACGCAATGAGAGCCACAAGTACGAATTTTTGGATGCGAACCATGCGACGAGAGCCATAAGTACAAATTTTCATATGAAAACCATGCGATGAGAGCCACACGTACAAATTTTCGGATAAGAACCATGCAATGAGAGCCACAAGTACAAATTTTAGGATGGAACCATATGATGAGAGCCACAAGTACAAATTTTAAGATGAGAATCATGTGATGAGAGTCACAAGTACAAAATTCTAGATGAGAATCATGTGATGAGATCCACAAGTACAAATTTCTAGATGAGAATCATGTGATGAGATCCACAAGTACAAATTTTCGTATGAGAACCATCATCCGCCGGAATCTTGTAGGAGTTTGGTCGGAAAGCCGCCGGAATATGATTGGAACTTGGCCAGACCACTGCCGGAAAGTGTCCGGCCGCCATCTTCCGTCGTCGGACCACCATCGGTGGCCGCCACCTTACCACCACCAGTAAATCATACGTATATATTTTTAAAATTTAAAATTTAAAATTAAAATTAAAATTAAAATTTGAATTTATTTTTATTTTTATTTTATTTTTATACATTTTGTATTTATACAGGGGGTATGCAGTAAAATACATGGCGTGAAAGAGCAATTCACTAGAGAAACGGAGGGAGTATAGGAGTTTCATCTCATCTAATACGAGCTATAATTATTCACAAAAATTTGTTTTAAACCGTCTAAAATTTAGGTAGGGATTATTATGCAATTATTAAACATTTCAAATAGAATGAGATTCTTTCTAAAAATGTAAATAAATTTGGGAAAGATAAAGTTTTGTGTTGATTTTTGCATAAAAGTCTCTACCTAAAATTTAGGTTGTCTCACAGAAAACTGTCTCATAATTATTATCCAATATATCAGGTCAATATTTTTTAAAGAAAAACTTCTACTCCATCTGTTCTTATATTGTTGGCACACTTTCCTTTGATTTTTTTTTTATATTTACATACTTTCTAATTTTTGCAAGATTCCTTCAATTAAAAACTTCTACTCCATATGTTCTTCTACTATTGTCACACTTTCCTTTTTGAATTATTTCTTTTATTTTAACATACTTTATAATTTTTGTAAATTCGTTCAATTTTATCCACACAATATACTTTTCTTATATTCAATTTTTTTCAGTAATTTTATTCAGCTAAATTCAAACACATATATCCAAACAATTAAATATATGATAACACTAATAAAATAACCGAGGGAGTATAAAAGTCATATGGAGTTCTTATCAAAATACATACTTTCTCCGTTCAGCTATTTGTGTCACACTTTTCATTTTGAGGTGTTCATTTTATTTTGACATTTTCCAATAATGACATAGTTTAAGGTAATTCTAACCGCTCATTTAACTTTTTTTCTTTTCATTCATTTTGATCCACATAATTAATAATTATATATATATTTTTGTAAGAAATAGCAGTGCCACAATAAGTTGAACGAATTAATAGATAATAATAATGAAAAACTTGTGAATGGAACGAATTAATAGATAATAATAATGAAAAACTTGTGTCGGCTGCATCAAAATTTGTCCTCTCTTTTCTAGGGTGGTCACCTAGTTAAGGCCACACAGTAAAATTGCAAATATCATATTGACCACGTGAGATAGGTCAAATTGTCCAACTTGGCAACTTTTTTGTACTAATAAAACAGGAAAAAGTTCCATAAGATGAAACTTAGATCATTGTATTTTTTAATATAAATTTAAATAGTATATTTTATAAGTTAAAATAGGTAATAAAATGTACTTAATGGAAAAATATAAGAAATGTTATATAGTTGTAAGAGAAAGTCTCAGGAAATGCGGTATTTCCTTAAGTTTATGGACAATGCATTGTATTTTTTACATTAAATGTTGTAATTTTTTGTCAAAATTTAAATATTATATTTTAAAATTTAAACAAATAATAATGTGTATTTGAATGTGAAAATATAAAACTAAATAGTGTAAAATTTATTTTAAATTTCTAAATTTGGTATGTAATTTAACAAATGCAGGTAAAAAATAAGTGGATTGTCCGTAAACTTATTGACAAACCATCTGTCAGGAGACCCACTACAAATGTAATTTTTAATTTAAAAATACTTTATCTAAATTAAAACTTTTAATATTTAATTTCAATAAATACAGTGTATAAATTAAAAAATATAGTAAACTGTTCATAGTGACTAACGGTGACACCCAATATATCGGTTCTATAACTAATTTTAAGGCTTTGATTTCAACAAGTAAATACTCGGCCCAAATGACTTTTCAAGATACCAGCCTATGTAATTGGAATGTAAAGTTAGGTGTTTTTTTAAATCCATCCAAAATATTTCTAGTTAGACACCATCAGATTTGAAATGTTTGTAATGTTAGCCCAAAATTGCAACAGCTTATAAACTTTGGTTGACGTATAAATTAAATTTACAGAAAATAGACATCACAATAAAGCTCGAATGGATTGATAATAGTATGTTTAAAGTTTAAATTAAATTTGAATTTTATGTAAATAAATATCGCAAATAATTTACAAACATAAAGTTTAAAATATGTCAATTTTTATGAGTAGTTATTTTTATGAGATGTTCTTTATCGTGTTCTTAGAAAGTATATTTCTTTCGTTCATAAAGAAAGAAAGAAAAGTAGAGAGAGAATAACGTATACTTTTTATGGGTGAATTTGATATGGTTACCGCTACTTTATACTAATACCACTTAACATACCAACAATGTCGGTATATAATTTTAAAAAATCAATACCATATTAAATCCTCGCTATACAAACACGTCAGTATACAAAAAAGTCAGTTGATATCGGTGCGGTATGGTAGAATACCGTCAAATTTAAAATGTAATGGATTAATTTTTTGTTTATTACAAATTAGTGAAATTCTCTATTGTATGATTTTAATGTTAGAATTTTTGTAAGGTTTGAAACAAAATTGTTAGTTGTCAACAAATCTCAACTAAGAAAATAACAATATCCAGCATATTGAAATCATAACATAAACACATATTTTAAATTATCGTTGTTGCTTCTAATATTAACGGATGACTAAATCTAATTGAATAAAAACTTAAAATTAGTTATATTTTTAATATATTCACGCGTGACATGGTACAGTAGCACCATGGTAATATATTCTCAATACCATTACCGTTCCACCACTTAAATGTGGTACAATACTATCATACCTAGTGCTGTCAATCTCCAACACGAACCGAGAATCCGACAGGGACCGACACGACTGAACTCAACCCGAAACCCGAATCTGACCCGAAAAACATTGACCCAAACTCGCACCCGACACGATCGAATTCAAACCAAAACCCGAATCTGACCCGAGAAATATCGACCTGAACTTGCACCCGACACGACCGAATTCAACCCGAAACCCGAATATGACCCGAGATATATCGACCCAAACACGCACCCGACACGACAGAAGTCAACCCAAAACCCGAATCTGACCCGAGATTTGGGCATGTATTTGTGAACGGAAGGGTCTCGAAAGTCAACATTGATTACTTGTAAACATTTTTGGAAAATTACACTGTGGGCCAAAATTGCTCCAAAATACATGATTTTTGTTATTCTTACCTAAATATAAAAAATTTAAATAACATATTTTTTTGGTGAATTGTGGGAAAGCGCTAGTAAATGTTATGGAGTAACTTAGAGTTGATTACATAGATATAAGAAAGAAAAATCAGAAAGGATTACAAAAATGTTCTTGTTCCCGATCGATGATAAATATTCCATTACAGATTTGGAAAATAAAATGGGGGTGTATAGGGAAGCATCACGTTCGAGCGGATTTCAATTTGGAGTTACGAGTAAAGTTTTTACTTTTTGCA
>JAULKM010000013.1:2954921-2970303 GCA_032355605.1 Rubia tinctorum
TGAGAAAGTTGACCAACAAGTGTGCAGCTTGAACTGGGACAGAGGGAGTAGGAATATTATTATAATTGTATAAAAAATAAAAGTAACAACTAAAAAAATTCACTATAAAAAGATCCCAAAGGACTCGCATCTTTTTCAAAGGCCAAGTTGGACCCCTCTCTCTCACTATCTCCCTTCTTTCTATACTCTTTAAATCTCTCAACTTTTGATCACCTTTCCTCTCTTGATCTCAGTCTTTCCCAAATTCCAGAGATCCCCTCTTTCTCAAGCAATGGTAAAACACCTTCTTCTTCTTCACCCCATCTTCTTTAATCTCCAAATCCCCCCTTAAATTCCCCTTATTTACATATCTGAAGAAGGACTCATGAACATCGATCCCGTTGTATTTGTTGTAGGAGCTCGAAGGACAGAAAGTGGGCACATGGGAAGGCTATGTGGATTGGAGAGGCAAACCGGCTCTCAGAGGCCGCCATGGTGGCATGATAGCAGCATCTTTCGTGCTCGGTGAGTACTGATACACGTCCCGTCTGAGCAAGCGTTTGCTCAGACGGGACGTGTATCGAACTCTGTCTTTATAATTCTCGGAGAAGTGTTCTATTTGGGAAAAACTCGAAAACTTCGATCATTTTTAGGCCCATGTTTCATATAAATGCATGCACATTAATTTCCTTGACCTTGGGAAACTCGAGCAAACACATGGTGCCTGTTTTTGTCCTGGGGAAATTATTTTTCAATGATGGGGTTTTGATTGGATTTCATTTGTGATTATTGAATTTTTTTTGTTTGGTTTTCTAGTGGCGGAAGTTTTGGAGAATTTGGCCTTTTTGGCTAATGCTAGCAATCTAGTGAGGTATTTCTCGGGGTACATGCATTTTTCACCCTCTGATTCCGCCAATTCCGTCACCAATTTCATGGGGACGGCGTTTCTCCTGGCACTGCTCGGGGGTTTCTTATCCGATGCATTTTTCACCACCTACGTCATCTATCTGATAAGCGCCGTCGTTGAATTACTGGTAAATAACTTCTTCCATTTTATCAATTTCTTTTTTATGAAAATGTCAAAAATTGATGTATATGTGGATTTTTAAAACCAAAAATTTGGCCTAGAATTCATCAATCAAGGCAATAATTGTAAGGCTGTGATTGCTCTGTTTTGTGTTGCGAATTGTAAAGTGTTTGCACGTGACGTGCGGTTCACATATGGATCTTGCTTTGCGGTGTGAAATATATTTTTGCATCAGAAAAAAGTGTCGCTATATGTGTGTGGGAAATTGGTAGTACCATGTGACTATAAGTGTATAAATTGTACCTAATTAAAATCTTTTTAATTAATGCCTTTGAATACTCCCTTTCTTCAATTTACAATGACATACTTTTTAGCCTGTTTTCTCAATTCAAGTTTGACTATTAATAATTTTTGCTACGTATATTAATATCATATAAAATTTTAATATTTAAAAAGTACATGTTAAGTATAATCCAAAGACAGCTCATATGGTAATATTACTACTTATATTATATGAAATTTATGATTGATTTGAGAAAATTAACTAAAAAGTGTGTCAATCTTACCTTAGCGGAGGGAATGGAAGTTTGGTATTTAGAGGGGGAAAAAACCCTGCATTTTCCCCACTTGTACTTTTCTTGAGCTTAATTTATGTCAGCAAATAAATTTCTGATGTCAGTTAGGTCGGGTGAATCTAACCTCCTCCATTAAATGAGTGATAAAAAATATTGGTCCTTGTCTGGACTAATATAACTTTTAAAAATTTAGTAAGATCGTCTTTCCTTATATATAGAAAGATGAAATTGATTTAAAATTATAAAAAATAAAAAAATTAATTGCAATGTTAACATTTTACTATGCAACGTGCAATAATTATAAGTTTGTTATCCGATTATTTCAACTCAAAATTTTTATCTTGATTCTTTCTAATTTATAGCTTAAACCTTGATTTTTCCGTAAGTTATGAAAATACAGTTCTTTTAAGAAACGAACTCTAGCTTTAATTAATTAAAAAGAATATTTTAAAGACTTTGTTAAGCTTTTTATTTTCTTATCTAGTAAGTAAATTGTTCACATATTTATATATTTATGGTGTGATTATGAACTTTTTTATTTAAAGAAAGTATAATTTTTTTATTTAACAATGTGATACTATGTTGATTTTAGTGGAGTATCACAAAAAGTACTTTGTAAGTGAACTAGAGAGAATATGTATTTGATTGATTTAGATTTTATGAGGGTGGCTTTTAGTTTGATCTGGTTTTATAACACTTTTAACATTTACGCTTTATATTAAATATTCAATAATTAACATATATTAATCTAACGTAATTTTTAAAGTTAAACAATTAATATAAATAACTATTAAAACAATCAATAATTAACAATCATTAGTAAAAAAAAGAAATTTTAAATTACTCGCTCTGTCCTACTATAAATTGTTTAATTGAATTTTAGGTGTCAAATTTTATAAACTTTGACTGTATATAAAATTAATTTATATATAATAAAAATATCATGTGAGATTTTGTTAAATTCGTGTCAACATATATTTTCTAAACATCAATTTTTTATGCGACACTATTATAGATAACTAGATATATTTATAGTCAAATATGTTCAATGAAAACCGTGAAAAATAAAATAAATAAGCAACTTACTGGAACAGAGGGAGTATAACAAACAATTTTGTAATTATCTTTCTTATCCTATATCCTTTCTATTGATCGCATCAAGGAGTTTTTAGTCAACTGTCAAGCTTAGATAACATAAAGAAATTCCATCTCCCAAAATTTAAAAGAATTTAAAAAATTATTGATTAATTTGAACAAAGGATCAAATAATGGTCATCAAAACGTTTATCACAATTCTTTGCAAGCTAGCAAAATCAAAAGTCAATGGAGTTACGTGTTGTTTCTCGTGTCCTTAATTGTCAATAATTACAATTTTGATGAAGATAATACTCTCTCTGTTTCTCTATTATTGACACATTTTTTTATTATTTTTTTATATTGGCACACTTTTTCATGTTTGGCAACATTCCTTCAATTTCATCCACTCATTCTACTTTTTACCTTCTACATTTAATTTCATCCACTTATTTTTTTCACTAAAATCCAAACAGCTAAATCTATGGTGTCAATTATAGAGAAACAGAGGGATGTAATTTTTCATTGAATAAAGGTACTTATCATTCGCCCTTACTTTTGGATATAACAAAGTTGACATCGAAAATAAAAGTTATCATGTGTTTTTCCTCAATTGATTAGAACCAAATTGCCCTTTTCATAAGGCAAACCAAGACAAACCCTCGTCCTATTATTAATTTTTGGGCCCTTATATTTTGTGGTTCCTCTAATTTGGCCACTTCTGTTTGCACAAGATGTTAGTGACATTCTAAATTTCCTCTATCTTGGACTTCACTACTAGTGGGAAATCTTTAATAGCCCAATTTGTATCAAGAAAATAAATCAAAATATAGAAGCTAAAAATAGAAAATTAACAAATGGGTTTCTGAAGTAAATCAGACAAACGTATAAAATATGGATGGTGGCAAATATGGTTAATGAATCTCGGGACCCATGCTTGGAATGGGATGGTCATATGCTTCAATTTCTTCATCAATTTAGTAAAAATAAAAAAAATTGTACCTGAATTGGCAGATGTAGATAGGTTACGTATCAGAATTATAGAAGTCATATAATAAATTTGGCCATAAACCATCGATACTTTTCGCTTATAACAAGTCCGATGCAATCGTTCCTTCCATAATTCTGAAATGTAACGTATCTGCATCTGTCAGTCTCAGCATTTAAGGTTCTGTCTAAAGTTGAGATTGATAAGGCCTCAATTCTCAGCCAATACCGCATCACCAGCTACAAGGCTACAAGAGTCACATAAATATTTTGCCCCATATTTGCGGGCTATCCATTCTGCCACTACACATTCCTTAGCAACCACTCTTCTTATCTACTTATGTCTTCCTAATTCTTCCTCCTTTCGATTTTCACCATTATTATTTGCTTAAAATGGAATACTATATATTGCGCAATGAGAAACATCCAGATGGCTTTACTTGGTCAACGACCATTTATAATGAATTATGAAGTGTAGCTTTCGTCACTAAATGTACAAATATATGTTGGAGGGAGTGTGCTTAAATAAATGTAGGACGTGTGTGGTTTTGGTTGGCGAACGTTGCTATTAGCATGACACTTTCATCTGGGAAGTGCTACAACGGCGTGTTTAGGCTGTGTTTGATGGTGATCTGATTGTAAAAAAAAATGGCTTACTTTAAAAAAAATGAAAAGTGACTTACTTTTTTCACTGAAAATGTTAAATGCTTTACGAGCAGATAAAATCATTCCGGGTTTAAGTTATGTAAAACACATCTTTAATGTACAATGTTAGCATATAATTCCATGTAATGTTAGTTTGTAGACCCACAAGTAGGACCAGGGGCGGAGCCAGAATACATATGTGGCGGGGCTGATTTATCGGTAAAAAAAATTCTCGTTTTTTCCCATTATCTGAGAGGGCTGATAATTTTTTTTAAAAAAATTACTACCCAAATTCCCCGTAATTTTCATCCCGGCGGGGGCTGGAGGGGGCTCCAGCCCCCATGTAGATCCGCCCCTGAGTAGGACATAGCAAGGTTGAATTATGGTAGGTATCAAATTTATTCAGTTTTAAAACCTTAATTTTAAGTCGGGAAGGAATAGAAACCCTATAGACAGCCTGTTGTGACGGTTTAAATTTTGAAAAATTGGGCTCCACATACCCAACACTCAAAATATAATCCTAAAAGAGAGGAAAAATATTGCATCTAGTTGGTGTTATATGTTGGCATGCATGTGATTCTAGGGCTCATTTGATTGTTATATACTCGGATTTGGCATGGGATTATATGCCTTGGTTCCTGGGGGTGCCCTACAATTTAGTGGCAGAAACTGTTGGTTGCGTCCCTTTCTTTGATGAGGACCTTATATTTAGGGAACCTGAGATCCAGGGGGAGAAATATGTAAATTTCCAAAATTGGAGGCTTCAACAAGACTAAAGGAAAAGTTCACCTGCCATTCCCGTGAAAGTTTGAAAACCCCATCAAAAGTCCCTTTTATTGCACTTACTGCGGTTGGTTAGGGATATTTGTTTTGACTATGTTCTGCTTCAATTTCTTCATTATGAAACTATACAATTATATTTTGTAATGCATTGTAATATATATATATATATATATATATAGTCTCTTATTTTATTGTTTTTGTATGATCATTAATCAAAATTTTGTTAATAGGGTTTGGTGGTGCTCACGATTCAAGCCCGCTCAACCTCCCTGCAACCCCCGAAATGCAATCCTGCCACAGGAGCGTCATGCCAGGAAGTGCACGGCGGTCAAGCAGCCATGCTCTTTGTCGGGCTCTACCTCGTGGCACTGGGAGTCGGGGGAATCAAAGGCTCTTTACCTTCCCACGGAGCCGAGCAATTCGATGAGGCATCACCAAAGGGGAGAAAGCAAAGATCCACATTCTTCAACTACTTCGTGTTTTGCCTTTCTTGTGGAGCTTTGATTGCTGTAACCCTGGTGGTGTGGGTTGAGGACAACAAGGGGTGGCAATGGGGATTTGCAATCTCCACATTGGCAATTTTGTTCTCCATTCCAATCTTTCTCATGGGGTCAAAATCTTACAGAAACAAAATTCCTTCTGGTAGTCCACTTACTACTATTGCTAAGGTGAGTTCAACAAATTGGCTTCACATTTTTTGTCTTATAATTTTACATCTTTCGTCTCATCGTAAAAATGCAAAATCGTTACATATAAGAGATGCACGTAAATTAATACTTCCTCTGGTTTCTTAACAATTGTTCTTTTTTTTCAAAAAAAAATATCAAGACATGTTTGACCATCGATAACTTTCATTTCATACAATAACGGACTATAAAAATTTACTTTTTAGAAACTACATGTTACGGAGAATCCAGGATACCACACATGGCGTGCGTTATTGTATGCAATTAAAGTTATTGATGATCAAACATGCTTTGAAATTTTTTGCAGTCAAACGGAGCCAATGTTAGAAAACCAAAGGGAGTACATGAAATAATATGTAAAAGAGCATTTGATTTAAAAAAAAGCACCCTGTCAATTTCAGATAAAACTGCTTGTATCTACTTATGAAATAAAATGAATCATGTTAATTATTAAATTCTATTAATATACATACTCCCTCAGTCCAGGAATAATTGACTCATTTTTTATTTTCATCTGCCCCATATAAAATGACACATTTTAATTTTTACCCAAAATAGTAAATATATGTCGTAAAATTCTTACAATATCCTCTTTAATTTCAACAATTTTTTTACTTGGCCTACCGTTTTTCAAAAATATCCATACTTCTTCACAATTATTTACTACCACCTCAGCTTGTACAAAATAGAGTGAGTATCTATTGACATTTGAATTAAACTAAAATAAATGTAACTAATCTTTTTAAGCCTTAAACAAAGTGACTAATAAAGTTTACACACATTATATAACAGGTGTTGGTGGCGGCAATTTTGAATTCTACAAACTCGAAGAGCTCGAGCAACGCGGTGTCTAACATGGGGACGAGCCCTTCTCCGACCCCGGAGGCAGAGGAAGAAAGCGTCGGCGGAGCTGCGGCGAAGAGCGGCGGCGAAACCGCCATAGAGCCAGTCCAAGAAACACCCTCCAAAAGCCTAGGTTTCCTCAACAAAGCAGTGGTGAACACAAACTGTTCGATGAAATGCTCAGTCCAAGAAGTCGAAGAAGTGAAAATCGTGATCAAAATCCTCCCCATTTTCGCCTGCACAATCATCCTCAACTGCTGCCTAGCTCAGCTCTCCACCTTCTCCGTCCAACAGGCCGCGACGATGGACACGAAGCTCGGGTCTATGAAGGTCCCCCCGGCCTCCCTCCCCATCTTCCCTGTCGTGTTCATGATGATCCTCGCACCAGTCTACGACCACTTCATCGTGCCCTTCGCGCGAAGGGCGACGAAGACAGAGATGGGGATCAGCCACCTGCAGCGCATCGGGATCGGATTAGTCCTCTCCATCGTGGCAATGTCGGTGGCAGCTCTGGTTGAGATCAAGCGGAAGGGAGTCGCGAATGAACACAAACTGATCGAATCCAAGGCTCCGTTGCCAATCACCTTCTTCTGGATTGCATTCCAGTACCTGTTTCTTGGATCAGCCGACCTCTTCACGCTAGCCGGGCTGATGGAGTTCTTCTTCACTGAAGCGCCGTCCAGCATGAGATCACTTGCTACTGCGCTTTCTTGGGCTTCGTTGGCGATGGGGTACTACCTCAGCTCTGCCATCGTTTCCATTGTCAACAGCGCGACGGGGAAAAGCTCGAGCCATGGTGCATGGCTCGCGGGCCGCAACCTGAATCATTACCATCTTGAGAGATTCTACTGGCTGATGTGTGTTCTGAGTGCTCTGAACTTTCTGCACTACCTGTTTTGGGCAATGAGGTACAGATACAGATCAGTTAGGGCAACTATCAATCATCAGGAGATCGCGAATGAGAATGAGAATGAGAAGATTGTGTTTGTTGGTTAAGAGATACGGTGATACTTACGGTAGCATCAGCATCAGCCAGCAGCAAAGGGAAATGATTGCTTTCAGAGTGGCTGTAAATATGTCCAATGATTTGCTGCGTTTTCTGTTGTTTAGCTTACGTAGTAAACAGAGTCAGCAAGAGGAACAAAATAGGATACGGTCTCCAATATGATCTTGTAAGATTACAGTTAACATCTTTTATCAATGGAGTACTTTTTCTCGACATCGGATGTTACTTTGTTCTGTTAATCCAAGTCTTGCTTATAAATTTTCAACCTTCCTCCTGTTATAAAAAATAATACTTCCTCCATTCCAACCAAAGATTTTTTTAAAATGTTACATACAAGCAACCAAATTACATATTAACATTCTAATCTATGACCTAACTAGGAGACACCACCATTGAATCTGTTGAATTTCAGTGGAGCATGAAACTCCATACATTTGATAGTTAGGGACGCCCTCCTGAAAACACCCAAACAATGCACCTCCAACGAACCGCTGTCATCGAAGCCAGAACCACCACGATCTCACCATCATCGACCACCTGCAGGTTGGGAAACCACATCGGGGGCCACCGACACGGGCTCATGACGCTGGGTAATCCCCATCAAGGAATTGCTCTAATATTCACAATTCTTGATGGGGATTGTGTTTTGAACCTTAGAACTCTCAGTTACAGAGAGTGTGGTTTACCGCTAAACCAAACCTATTACACCCAACCAAAGTTGTTTAGTTGACCTTTTGGAGTCAAATGAATCAATATTTATGTATGTAATTTTTTTCCCGAAACAATAATAAGCTTAAGAAATATATATGGTTGAGACAGAGGGAACATATTTTTCAATCGGCAAAATGAACTTTCCTGAGAATCTGAAAATGCTTGAGTGGAACTAGAGGAAACTAGCTGGTACGCAAGCCCATTCGCTTGTCAAGGAGGTAGTATTTAGCGAGTCGGAGAAGTTGAACTACTAATTTTTATTTTTATTTTTGCTAATGTTGTGCTTTAATGACGTCATCAGTGCTACTTTTCTTAAAAGTTTTTTATAACTATATTAAAATGACGTCATTTTGGTAAGTGAAACAACTATTAAAAGGGAGAAAACAGAGAGCACCTTCACGACTTAAACCCGTTTTGTAATTACAATTTTGTCTTGTGACTTGACTTAATATTTTATAATTCATGCCTTAGACATTTGCCAACAACTCGGGGATGTAGCTCAGATGGTAGAGCGCTCGCTTAGCATGCGAGAGGTACGGGGATCGATACCCCGCATCTCCATTTTTCCCCTTTGCATAATTTGCCATGCAACCAAATGAAACTCATATTTTACCAAATTACAATACAAACAATCCAATCTTCCTTTTCAAAAAAAAAAAAACCAATCCAATCTTTCAATTCACAAATCTGGCATTACATACATTACATTACTTGAAGAATTTGATCACTTCATAAATCTGTCCAACAAATCTTTCAATTCACAGTTTCACCAATCCAATCATCTTTCACTAACAAAAACAACCCTTCCCAACATTTCAATTCCCTTCCAAACCAGAACCAAAAAATACTCATTTCATTCTCAACCAATGCCCGCTAGACGGAATCCCCTCATGCACCAGGAACATCAAGTAGTACCCCGGTGGCGCAACGTTGTTCGAGGGCGGTGCGAAAACCGTAACCTTAAACACATTGAAAGACAACTGCTGCAGCCCAGCTCCTTGAAGCATCAGCAGCCGTTGATTCATCCCGTTCGAATGCGTCGTAAAAGGCGGTCTAATGAGAGACACTATGAGCCCTTGATCGGGCCGGAAAATCGAGAGCGTGAATGTCACGAAGAATTGCTGGCCGCACGATATCTCGTTGTCTGGAGCGCCTTCTACTGCCAGGATCGACGGCCGCAGCTCGGCAAACTCCGGCGCCATGTACGGCGGCAGAAACACCTGTAGGCTCAAGTCGGTGGGATATCGTACGCCGCTGAAGTTGTACTGCTGATGTGGATTGCTCCCGCCCACTAATATCCCACCAGCTGGCGTTAAGATCGCTGATGAGTGGTACATCCTCGGAACTCCCGTGGGGTTGAGCACACGGAATCTCCGCCCCGGGTCAACCTCCTCGGGCCGATAAAGAATCGGGTTCAGAACCGGTTCTTCCCCCATTTCCCAACCGGCGGTTCCTTTTCCGGCACCGTTCATAATCATCACATCCCCCGTTGGAAGCAAGATCATATCCGGCATGACTCGGTTGACCGGCATCTCCTCCATGACCCAAATCGGGTCCGGGTCCGTGACCCGGATTCTTCCGCATGACTTCGAACCCGGCTCAAAGAAGCCCAAGTGCGCATGCATGTAGGCGCCGCCGTTCGCGCCGCCGCATATCATAACCTCCACGGCGATGCTCCCACTCCCGGTTAACTTCATCGGCAGCATCACCGACGCTCCCGTCGCCGGATATGACCGCTTCTGCCCCGGAATCGGCGGGAATGACCTCACAATGCGGTGGCTGACGTAATCAAGAATTACAGAGTTCTGATTGGCGAAGACGAAGAGATTGCCGTCGGGAAGAAGGTGTAAAAATGGGTAGAGATTGTTTTCTTCTCTTGGGTCGGTGGTATCTCTCAAGAGCTGGAGGTAGAAAACGCCGTCGTTTGGCGGCGACGCCTTGGGGAAGAATTCGTAGCTGAAAGCTCTCCGGCCGCCGACGATGATAATCCGGCCGTCGGGGAGGAAGTGATCTGACGCGTACCACCTCTGGACAGTGAGATTCATCGGGAGCTCGACCCAGTCGCATGATTCATCGCTGCATGGGGTGAAAATCCGGATTTTGTTAGCTCCGGCGCGGTACCCGCCCGTCTGCACCAGAGTGCCGTCGGCGGCGACGGCGGCGGAGGAGCACCAGACGTCCGTCTGAACCACCAGCGGCCGAAATGTGTTCGATTTCAGGTCGTACACGAGCGAGTGCGCGGTGCAGTCCGGCGGGACGTTGTCGCCGGCGTAGCGGCATTTTCCCCCCGGCAAGGAGAGGTTCGACGGGCCGAAGTCCGTCCGGTCGAAGATCACCACCATGTCGTTGTGGAGGAGCTGCATGTGCATGGCGGAGACGCCGATGTTCTTCTTTAACTGAATCCACATCCCGCCGGGAGTCTCCGTCGGAGTGAGGTTCGCCGCCGCCGGCGGGGAGTCAAGAAACGGGGGAGGCTGAAAAACCGGGTTTGGAACCGCCGGAATCGCCGTATTTTCCATCTGGGATCTTGCCTTTACGATCATCAGGAAAATCAAGAAGATGAAATGCAGGTTCTGTTGCCGTAGCGCCATTTCCTGATGATCAAACTGTGTAAAGGGCGGTTTTGTTTTTCTTGAAAAACAGGGGAAATTAACTGAATGTGTGGATTTTCCGGGGAAATAATATTGGGCATGGAATTAATTTGCAGATTTTTTGCTTTGTGAATTGTACTGCATTATCTTGATTCGGTAGCGGAATAAATTCTGTGTTTGAAGGAGGAGATTCTGAATCTTTATTATCGGTCGGATTACGATCATATCAGATTTTCCATAACACTTTTTGAAATTTGATTCAATGCCCGTGATTCCTTGTAGCACTATTATGTATTGACTGTTATGATTTGAAACTGAACTAAAAATAAGTTTATTGAAAAATACTAATGTATGACTAAATTAAGCTAAATTCCACCAAATTAAATTTACGCTGAACCGAATTGATTTGAACTGAATTGAAATGCAGATAACCTCCGACGAACGGAGCCCTACTTTTTGTTACGACATGTTCTGTTCTTTTAAGTTTATCTACTTCCGTTCAGTTTGTATAATTCATTTTCAGTGAATGTTATTGAACTTTTTCACGATCAAACTTTCACTTTTGATTTGATTTTTCTTTGTTTTAAGTTTTGAAAAATGACTTTACTACTCCCTTTGTCCCACCTCTATTTTCACTTCTACATTTTTGACAATACTATTATCGTGTGTGATGTTATACAATTCATCGTAACAACCAGTTTCCAAATATCAACTTTTTGTTTGCCATTATTATACGTCGGTAAACTTATGATAGAAATTCACTACTACTACGCTATATAATTGGTTTTTATGATACAAATTCACAACCCTACTATGTTATAAAAGTATACGTGAGACCGAGTTGGTGATCCCGTGTTTATATTAAGAAACTATACTGAATCCAGTCTACAACAGTCGATCACCATTCCCTACCAATGGCTCCTCGTGATCCAAATTTTGTTTTCTTTCAAATGGAATGGTGTTGGACGATCATACTTGTTGGCTGTCATCACATTTAGGAATGTGCAGTCCCAATCCACTTGATTTTTTTAAAAAAAAATTCTAAGTTAGGACATGTGTTAATGCAAGAATTGAATTGTGATGATCAATAGTAGTTGTGTGTTCGATTCCACATTTGACTGAGCCTTGTGTTTTTTCCCAGAAAATGGTCTGTCAATTGTGCATTTACTACCCAGCAGCAGTAATATCAGTAGACCACAGTTCCCATTCTGCAGTCTGGAAGACCAACTATTTCCTGAAATCAACTCTTTCACTTCATCCCACCGACAACTTTTTTACCGCAATTTTCGAATCATTGCGTCAATGTATACATGACATTTACTATTTTTACTGCAATTTTCACTAAACTGCACACTTACTATTTGACAGTCAACATTGTCAAATTTGACTACATATTTAAATAGATATATAAACAATAATATTATCGTTTACAATATTGTTGGATTCGTCGTAATAAGTAGTTTTCTAACGTCAAATTTTTATTTACTGTTATTATACGTAGTGAAACATATTAACGGCCAAACATATTTCTTGAAAACTATGAAAAATATTTTGTGCGGTTTATGGTGAGACGGAGGGAGTATCTAATTAAATATGCGGTCAAACTTTGATAGAGAATAGTGTCAAAATAGTATGAGTGCAATTTCAGCTAGGTCAAAGGGAGTATAAAAATTGTTATATTGACAAATGAAATTGTCCTAATAAAATGGATAGACGGGTCAATTTTTTTTATCCTAGTAAAACAGATAGTCCGATTGCATACTACTACGAGGTCAGAATTTATATTGTTCTTTACATTCATTAAGTTTTGCATGTTAGAAATAAATTGAACAAGTATGATCGTGCCATGCTGTGATGCACTATTAACCCGAAACTAGATTTATCCGCTAAAAAACCGCTAAAAATTACCGTTGAGCGGTTAATGAATGTTTTCATGGTGGACTTTGATTTTAGCAAAGATGGTGAAAACATGAATTCTCAATGCATAAAAGAGGGATTGTTTCTTACTGACCGCTCATGTGCTTGCAATAAAGCTATTCTGTCCAGCCAACTTGCAAACAGTTTGTCTCTTGGCGTGCAAACTCGATGGAGATGGAGATGCTGATGGAGGTATGAATAATGTGGCTCGCACTATTTTGAGTAAAAAGATGTTCACATGAGTTCCAGCTGCTTCAGCTTTAAACATGGGAGTTGATTCCAGTCTCAGAATCATAGCTTTTGGTTCATTGAGCTGGAAAGAGATTGTTCTTGGCTAAATATACGAGTGGAATAAAGTCCAATCTGTACAAATATTCTACACTCGGATCCTCCCTCCTAGCTACATTGCTTCTTTCGGGGATCAAAAGACGCGCTTAAGAGCGAGGAGGAGGAGGAGGAAATTGCTAGGAAGTGCTCGCGCTGGCAACCATCGACAAACTCCTAATCGCGACCTTCACAGAACCTACTACACTGAGGTGTTGCGTTACCGGGCGCAACGCTTGTTTATCGTGACTGCTACAAGTATCGGGCAGCTGAATCCCGACAAAGTATGCCACCTGCGCAAGGCATTGTACCAGAGAATTAGCAATGCTAGAGCTCGACATTGCAAGTGAAAGTTAAGACGACACTGGTTTGAATCCCAATCCCCTGAAATGTAACTGGTTGTTTCGATATTCTTTCCAAGCAAGCCAGTGATACGATAAAACAGTATAACCATCAAGAGTGAGTGACTAGCTTAACAAACTGATGAATTTACAGTTGTCTTGCCACAGAGAATCGAGATTATAAGTGCAATCACCAGTTCAGCCCTTGGGAATTCTTTTATTTTTTAAGCATTATACGTAGTCTGCCAAACAGCTGAAAAAAGGAGAAATATATAAGTACAAATGGAACAAAATTACCTTGCCTGTAGAGTTCCTAACCGGTGAAATGTGAAGAAAATTCCAAAATGAAGTCCTGTCTTTTCTGAGAAAGGATATAGATTGCCAGAGCTTCATCAAAAAATGTAATTTTACTTCATTTCCTAGTAAAGTAAGAATGTCAATAAACCAACCTGTAATTTAGGATATACACGGTGCATGGTTTCTCAGCTCGAATGCTTTCTGTAATCTGTAAAAGAAAATTAAAACCAAACAGTGACGATAGTCGATCCAAAAAAGATGTGAAGAAAGTCAAAAGCCTGGTTTCAGAAAGGTAACCTGATACTGAGTAGCAGGGTCTGTATCCCGCCCGCTCAAGAATCTACAATTACGCCCCAATACTTCATGTCGAGCATATCCTGTAGAAACATTTTTGCAGAAAGGCCTTCTGTGAGAAGCCAAGAAGAGTGTTTCGGGATTCCTTATTTGAATAAAACTACTAGACTATTCAATAAGCACCTGTCATTCTCAGGAAAGCATCACTGGCATAGACGATAGGCATGTCCACTAAGTGTGGATCAGTTCTACAAGAGAAATACATGTTTCCAACATCAGAAAAACCAAGGAGAGAACCGCCTGTAACAATCAAGTAATCTTTTGAATATCAAAACAACTCACAATACAAAGCTTTGTTTGATTCTACCAAATGATATGTTTGACGAGGCCCCGATGAGGGCCGTTCCAGATAGGCAGCACCGATTTCCGCACACCAATCTACCTGTTACCTCACTGCAGCGTGTCAGGATTGATAGAATGTTGCTAACGGCCTCTGCAGCTTTGACCTTCTCTTGCTCACTTGCCTCGCAAACTTGATGATCCTCTAATTCTGTAGCATCCAAATTCCAGTATTCGTGACCCAAAACTATCGAATTTATACAATTCTATGCACCCGCACAGATTATTATCTAAATTCATATGATCAAAGTTATAAGTTATCCAAGAAAATGCAGAATATCATCTTTAACTCGTTGTATCGGGCTATCGACTTGAATATTGAATGCCACCTATCTACACTAATGGACATCATTATTTTTCACAAAGAGAGCATGCTATTATAAGAGATACAGCTTATTACTTATCAATCAAACCGAGGCCAACAAACATTACTATAAACATATCAGGAAGGTCCTATTCAGAAATGTTGAGGCATTAAGAATCATTAAAATCCTAGAATCTAAACAATAAAATTGCAGACAAAAACAATGGCCAGGTAATGCGTCATCTACTTCAATAGATAAGGCAGAATCAGATTTTATAATACAAATGCAATAAAAATTCAGGAATGTCACCTCTATCCTCCAAATTCAACACGTATTCGGAAGCCAATCCACGCCGGGAATCCATAGCCACTCTCCTACAGCACCTCATCGCAATGTCCTGTAATCCTCTCCCACCTTCACTCAAACCACAACTATTCCTCACAACTCCACCCAAAGACCGCCGCCTAACCTTCTTCGAGATAGGCACCTGAACTCCCAAGAAATGAATCACCTTCCCATCTTCCTTACTGAAAACAGGACACATATGAAACAGCATCCAAAAGGGTGTCCCATCCTTCCTATAGTTCAACAAACTAGT
>JAULKM010000013.1:2970403-2984705 GCA_032355605.1 Rubia tinctorum
TACTACACGTTGCATAATAAAACTTTAATATTGCAACAAAGACCTTTTACCTTTTATTATTATAATTAAACCCGTCTATCCATAAGTTTATGGAAAGACCGTGTTTCTCAAGACTTTGCCTATTACAATTCCTTAATATCAACCAATGCCCGCTAAACGGAATCCCGTCATGCACCACCCCGACGGCGCCACGTTGCTCGACGGCGGCGCAAAAACCGTAACATTAAATGCGTTGAAAGATAACTCTTACAGCCCAGCTCCTTGAAGCACCAGCATCCGTTGATTCATCCCGTTCGAATGCATCGCAAAAGGCGGTCTAGTGAGAGACACTTTGAGCCCTTGATCGGGCTGGAAAACTGAGAGCGTGAACGTCACGGAGAATTGCCGGCCGCCTGATATCTCGTTGTCCAGTGCGCCAACGGCCAGAATTGACGGCCGCAGCTTGACAAACTCCGGCGCCATGTACGGCGGCAGAAACACCTCTAAGCTCAAGTCGGTGGGGTACCGTACGCCGCTGAAGTTGTACTGCTGATGTGGATTGCTCCTGCCCACTAATATCCCGCCAGCTGGCGTTAAGATTGCCAATGAGTGGTACATCCTCGGCACTCCCGTAGGGTTGAGCACACAGAATGTTCGCCCTGGGTCAACCACCTCGGGCCGGTAAAGAACTGGGTGCAAAACCGGTTCTTCCCCCATTTCCCAACCGGCGGTTCCTTTTCCGGCTCCGTTCATAATCATCACATCTCTCGTCGAAAGCAATATCATATCTGGCATGACTCGGTTGACCGGCATCTCCTCCATGACCCAAACAGAGTCCGGATCCGTGACCCAAATTCTTCCGCATGATTTCGAACCCGGCTCGAAGAAGCCCACGTGCGCATGCATGTACGCGCCGTCGTTCGTTCCGCCGCATATCATAACCTCCACAGCGATGCTCCCACTCCCAGTTAGCTTCACTAGCAGCATCACCGACACTCCCGTCGCAGGATACGACCGCTTCTGCCCCGAAATCGGTGGGAGTGACCTCACAATGCGGTGGCTGACGTAATCAAGAAGCACAGAGTTCTGATTAGCGAGGACGAAGAGATTTCCGTCGGGAAGGTGTAAGAATGGGTACATATTGTTTTCTTCTCTTGGGTCGGTTGTATCTCTCAAGAGCTGGAGGTAGAAAACGCCATCGTTTGGTGGCGGCGCCTTGGGAAAGAATTCGTAGCTGAAAGCTCTCCGCCCGCCGATGATAATGATGATCCGGTCGTCGGTGAGGAAGTGATCGGACGCGTACCACCTCTGGACAGTGAGATTCATCTGGAGCTCGACCCAGTCGCATGATTCATCGTTGCATGGGGTGAAAAGCCAGATTTTGTTAGCTCCGGCGCGGTACCCACCCGTCTGCACCAGAGTGCCGTCGGCGGCGACGATGGCAGAGGAGCACCAGACGTCTGTCTGAACCACCAGCGGCTGGAATGTGTTCGATTTCAGGTTGTACACGAGCACGTGCGCGGTGCAGTCCGGCGGGACGTTGTCGTCGGCATAGCGGCATTTTCCTCCCGGCCATGAGAGGTTCGACGGGCCGAAGTTTGTCCGGTCGAAGATCACCACCTTGTCGTTGTGGAGGAGCTGCATGTGCATGGCGGAGACGCCGATGTTCTTTTGCAACTGAATCCACATCCCGCCGGAGTGAGGTTCGCCGCCGGCGGGGAGTCAAGAAGCAGGGGACGCATAAAAAGCGGGTTCGGAACCGCTGGAATCACCGGATTTTCCATCTGGGATCTTGTTTTTATGATCATCAGGAAAATTAAGAAGATGAAATGCAGATGTTCTTGATGTAGCGCCATTTCCTGATGATCAAACCGTGAAAAGGGCGGTTTTGTTTTTCTTGAAAAACAGGGGAAATCAACAGAGTGGGGGAATTAATATTGCACGTGGTATTGATTTGCACATTTTTTTGCTTTGTGAATTGTACTGCATTATCTTGATTCGGTGGCAGAATAAATTCTGTGTTTGAAGGAGGAGATTCAGAATTTTATTATAGGTCAGATTACGATCATCCCAATCCACTTGATTTTTATTTTGTTTTTTTGTTTTTCTAAGTTAGGACATGTGTTAATGCAAGAATTGAATGGTTGATCAATAGTAGTTGTGTGTTCGGTTCCACATTGATTGAGCCCTCTGTTTCTTCCCAGAAAATGATCTGTCAATGGTGCATTTACTGCCCAGCAGCAGTAATATCAGTAGACCACAGTTCCCATTCTGCAATCTGGAAGACCAAATATTTCCTGAAACCACTCCACCGACTGCTTTTTTACTGCAATTTTCGAATCATTGCTGGATCAATTGTGAATGCACATGACATTTACTCACCCTTCCAAGTTCATCCTCTTGCCAGTTACAGGGCTCAATCGACTGTGATTAGAGGTGTCGATTCAGACTGGTGGATCGTAATCAGAATTTTATTGTATTATATGGTACACACACTCTATATCATTGTATGTTATAAATGATTATAGAAAATCTGTTAAATTAACAGTTAACAGGAGATTGTTCTAGTAAAATGAGTAGACGGTTCAGATTATCCTAGTAAAATGGATAGTCTAAATGCATACAACGAGGTCAATTTTTTTTTTAATTTTTTAATTTTTTTTTTGCATTCAGTAAGTAATGCATGATAGAGATAACTTGAACAAGTATGATCGACCCATGTTGGGACGTATTATTAAACTGAAACTAGATTTATCCACTAAAACTAGTAGATGCACTATTAAACTGAAATTAGTTTTACCTGCTAAAAACTACGGTTGAGCGGTTTATGAATGTTTTCATGATGGACTTGATTTTAGCAAAGATGATGAGAACAGGATTTCTCAATGCAGGAGAGTTTCTTATTATGCACTTTCTTGCAACCGACCCCTCATACTTAAAATAAAGCCATTCTGTGCAGCCAACTTGCACAGTTTGTCTCTTGGTTAACAAACTTGATGGAGGTGGAGATGCTGATAAAGATATTTGTGGCTCACACTATTTTGAGTAAAAAGATGTTCACATGAGTTCCAGCTACTTCAGCTTTAGACAGATGATTCCAGTCTCTCAAAATCATAGCTTTTTTAGTTCATGGAGTTGGAAAGAGATTATTCTTGACTAAATATATGAGTGGAATACAGTCCAATCTGTACAAATATTCTACACTCAGATCCTCCCTCCTAGCTACATTTGTTCTTTCAGGGATCAAAAGATGCGCTTAAGAGCGAGAAGGAGGAGGAATTCGCTCGGAGGTGCTCGCGCTGGCAACCATCGACAAACTCCTAACAGCGACCTTAACAGAACCTACTACACTGAGGTGTTGCGCCACCGGGCGCAACCCTTGTTTATCGTGACTGCTACAAGTATTGGGCAGCTGAATTCCGACAAAGTATGCCACCTGCAGAAGGCATTGTACCGGAGAATTAGCCCAAAAGTACAAATGAAAGTTTAGATGACACTTTTTCAAATCACGATCCCCTAAAATGTAATTGGTTGTTTTGATTTTCTCTTTCCAAATACTTTATGAGCAAGCAAGCGATGCGATTATACAGAATAACCATCAAGAGCGAGTGACTAGCTAAACAAACCGAAGAATTTACAGTTGTCTTGCCACAGGCCCAGAGATGCAAAAGAAAAGTCATGGATGGTATCGAGATTATGAGTCCAAAGCACTAGTTCAATCCTCAGAAAACTTTATTTTTAGTTTATTAATCGTAGTCTGCTAACAGCTGAAAGAAGGAGAAATATAAGTATCAATGTAACAAAATTACCTTGCCCGTCGAGTTCCTAACAGGTGAAATGTGAAGAAAATTCCAAAATGAAGTCCTGTCTTTTCTGAGAAAGAATATAGATTGTCAGACATAGCAAAACATCAATGCCGTGTGCTTCAGCAAATACTGTAATTATACTTCAATTTCCTAGTAGAGTATGAATGTCCTTATACCAACCTGTAATTTAGGATATAGACGGTGCATGGTTTCTCAGCTCGAACACATTCTGTTATCTATTAAAAATTTTAATCAAACAGAGACAATAGTTCAACTCTCTCAAAAGCTAGCCAGAAGCCTATACAGTAATCGATCAAATGCCAGAAATCCCAAAAAAATGTGAAGAGAGTCGAAAGTCTAATTTCAGAAAGCTAACCTGATACTGAGTAGCAGGGTCCGTATCCAGCCCGCTCAAAAACCTACAATTACGCCCCAGTACTTCATGTCGAGCATATCCTATAGAAACATTTGTGCAGAAAGGCCTTCTGTGAGAAGCCAAGAAGAGTGTTTCGGAATTTCTTATTTGAATAAAACTACTAGACAATTCAATAAGCACCTGTCATTCTCAGGAAAGCATCACTGGCATAGACGATAGGCATGTCCACTAAGTGTGGATCAGTTCTACAAGAGAAATACATGTTTCCAACATCAGAAAAACCAAGGAGAGAACCGCCTGTAACAATCAAGTAATCTTTTGAATATCAAAACAACTCACAATACAAAACTTTGTTTGATTCTACCAAATGATATGTTTGATGAGACCCCGATGAGAGCCGTTCTAGGTAGACAGCACCGATTTCCACACACCAATCTACCTGTTACCTCACTGTAGTGTGTTAGGATCGATAGAATGTTGCTAACAGCCTCTGCAGCTTTGACCTTCTCTTGCTCACTTGCCTCGCAAACTTGATGACCCTCTAATTCTGTAGCATGCAAATTTCAGTATCCGTGACCCGTAACCATCGAATTTATACAATTCTATGCACCCACACAAATTATTATCTAAATTCATAAAATCAAAGTTATAAGTTATCCAAAAAATGCAGAATATCATCTTTAACGCATTGTATTGACTTGAATATTGAATGTCGCCTATCTACACTAATGAACATCATTATTTTTCACAAAAAGAGAATGTTATTATATGAGACAAAGCTTATGACTTATCAAACAAACCGAGGCCAACAAACATAACTATATACATATCAGGAAGGTCCTATTCAGAAATGTTGAGGCATTAAGAATCATTAACATCATAGATTCTAAACGATAAAACTGCAGACATAAACAATAGCCAGGTAATGTGTCATGTACTTCTATAGAGAAGGCAAAATCAGATTTTATGATACAAAGGCAATGGAAATTCAGGAATGTCACCTCGATCCTCCGAATTCAACACATATTCGGAAGCCAATCCACGCCGGGAATCCATAACCTCTCTCCTACAGCACCTCATCACAATGTCTTGTAATCCCCTCCCACCTTCACTCATACTACAACTATTCCTCACAACTCCGCCCAAAGACCGCCGCCTAACCATCCTCCTCGAGATAGGCACCTGAACTCCCAAGAAATGAATCACCTTCCCATCATCCTTACTGAAAACAGGACACATATGAAACAGCATCCAAAAGGGTGTCCCATCCTTCCTATAGTTCAACAAACTAGTTTGCACAGCCTTCTCCTCGCGAATCGCTTCACGAATCCTCATCACCGCTCTCCTATCCGTCCCGGGGCCCTGAAACATCCTACTATTCCTCCCCACCACCTCATCCTTGGAGTACCCGAAAACCTGCACAAACCCTCTAGAAGCATACACAATAGGGTGCCCAGAAATGTAAGGATCAGTAATCACAAAACTATCTCCCAACTCATCCAGAGCTTCCCTAACCCATATCAACTCAATCAATCCCAGCTGTGATTCCATATCAGTTCCACCACAACTACACCTAAATTAAGCTCAAAGACTGCACCTTTACAATCAAAAAGCAAGCAAAATCCCATGAGGCACTTCACTTTTTCACCCAATTGTTGCTTAATTCACAGTTTCAGTCCCAACCCATCAACAAAAACCATCAAGAACCACACAAAAAAACATCAAGGGGGCAAAAGGGTTGCTATATTTCTATAAAATATCGAGTCTTTGGGGGGTTAAACAAGGACAAAGGGACAAAGAGGTCGGCGTCCTATTCAGAAAACGAGAAAATATCAAAGAATGAAGTTTCCTTATTTGCGGACTTACGAGTGAATATAATAGAGTGAAGGGTTCTTGTCAATCGCTGTTGGATCATGAATTATTATTGAGAGAGCTGAAGCTTGGGAATGGAGCTCGTGAGTCAGTACATACAAGTTGAAGAATCGCACAAATTGGAGAAACCAGATTTTCAGGTGAAAAGAGGTGAGGTCGAGTTTTGCAGTTTGTTTGTTTTACTCCCTCGAATATTGTGGTTAGCAGCCTTTTACATCGCTGTAGAAAATTGACTTCAATTTGATTCTTTAAACCACCGTGATTTATCACTAGATTACATTGGTGCGAAGGATTTTGAGGCGAAATGTCTTGCAATCATAGACCGTCATTGCGACATTACCGATTGATGAGAAAATAAATTATAACATTTAAGGGTTAAGCATTTTAGGAAATCCTTTTACTTCCTCCCTTTCAAAAATATTTTTACGCACTTTCTTTATTAGTCTGTCTCAAATGAATTTACACACTTTTTATTTTAAGAAAAATGTAACTTATCCTACTTTCATCATTTGGAAAAGTACTCTAGTCGTTTTCTTGTATTTAACACCATTAATTCATGACTTTAGATGTTTGGATTTATATGAATAAAATAAATGAATAAAATTAAATTTAGAATGTGAGAGGAAAATTAGTTGATAAAATTGAACGAACCTTATCTAAAATATAAATTGTTTCAATAAAGAAAATAGTGAATTGAACCGTGTTTATTGGTAATCAACAATTTCTATAATTGAGATGTCCAACATTCAAACCACGCTCGTATCAAGAATTGTAAATATTAGAGCAATTTCTTGATGAGGATTACTCAGCGTTTTGAGACCGTGTCAGTGGTCCTAGTTGTAGTTTTCCAACTTACAGGTGGTCGATGAAGGTGAGAATGTGATGGTTCCGGGTTCGGTGGCGGCAATCGATAGTGGTGTAACGTTTAGATGTTTTCATGAGGACGTTTCTATCAATTCAAATTGATGGAGTTTCACCCTCCACTTAGTTTCAATAGATTTAATGGTGGTGTTTCCTAGTTAAAATCATATAATATGATGTTTATATGTAATTGGAACCTTTGACTGAGATGGAGGTAATAATTAAACAATAAATAAAGAAACAAAAATAGGAAATGGGGTCCGGTACTTATCCATCCACGTAACAGTGACTAAGATCCTCCACAACTAAAATAAGATGCCCTGCTCAATGCAGTCCACAAAAACACAATTGAAGATGCGCTTGCCTTTGGCTGTTTCGGGTCTATTCTTGTTTATCGAAGGAAATATCTGGAAAAACTTGAATGCAATCATTGTTGCGCATCGCCGCATAGTTTATTCATCGTTCTCCATATTCCACGCGCCTTCGGTGGACAAGAGGTGGGTGGACCATCATCACCACCACCCTATTATTAAATGCAGCTATTGCTATACAGCCCTACGCAAACTATTGTCATCGTTAATCTTTGATTTTTTTTATATTTTATTTTGAATGCTCTAGGTCCATAAACTACACAGAAGTTTCAAGTGGTGCCATTTTCGTCTAATAAAACCGCCAAATTTCAACTTTGGTTGATATTTTAGGGGTAAAAACATCTTTTTTGTATTTAATCTCAGAATTCTTTGTAATTCAGAAAAAATATCTTCTTGAGCCGTTTGTGCGGCACATGATAATCTCGATTCGGATGTCACACAGTTCGAGAAGAACTTTGTATGAGTTGAAAAACAAATTGGGATCGAATGAGAAATGACATTTTTACCCCTAACAATGTCGATAAAAGTTGAACTTGTGGTTTGATTAGACGAAAGTGACACGACTTGATACTTTTGTTAGTTCATGGACCAAGGGTGTTAAAAAAATAGAGCGTCAAAGGTGAACAATAGCAATAACTTAGAGGCCACTGAAGTCGTTTTGCTCTAAAAATTACCATACTTTTAAACCCGGTTCAGTTCGACTTATTTCAGTTTCATTAAATTCATCCCAGCTCAATTCACCTCAACTCTAATAAACATTTCCATGTAACATCCTTGTTAGCCGCACCTCTACAATAAATCATCAGGAGAAACCTTAAATTTCCAGCCAAAAAATCATTCTAGTTCTAGACCAACATCTATCCCCCTCTTCTTCAGGAAGTCCTTGGCTTCAACAACATCCTAGCCAATCAAACAAGACAAAGAATAAATCAATCAAGCACATAGTTCTTCGAATCAAAATACAGATTTCAAGTAGCTGATTCACTTCATATAATTTGTTGGAAGATTCATTTAGCTTATGTTGCAACAATGCCTACACAACCACATTATTGTACAACAGGATTGACAAAAGTATACGCCTTCCGTCCCAGCGCAAGGGTCACAATTCCTTTCTGCATGTGCATTTATGCATGTTGATATCGGCTAAATTTCAACCATAAATTTCAGCTTAAATAAGGAAATAGGAACCTTTAGTTGAGACAAATGAAAATGGAAAGTGGGGACCTTACGCAGGGCGGAGGAAGTATGAAGTAAAAGTACCTGTTGTAAAAGAAGTGCTTCTTCAGGACATGTCGGAAATTGCATCAAACCAACTCCAACCATTAACAGTCCATAGCATCCTAGAGAAACAATGAGGTAAAGAGGCAACTACGAAGCAAACATGCAAAATATGGTAAGCGAATATGTTCAGTTGAGGAAGAAATCCATGTCAGAACTTTACACTTCGAAAAGAAGAAGCTCACCAACCAAGTGTAACTCCTTGGAACAACCGATGCTTGTAACAGGCCAATCCATATCGCAGAAATAGCAGCCAGCAAAGCCAGAATCTTGAAAATATGCTTCATTCCAACTGTCACAATGTCATTCATCTTAATGTTGGCAATTGAAGAAGTGATGAAGACAAGGTTGAAATGAACCAAAGACATGCAGTTTTCATTTTACCTACTATCAACAGTTTATGCTACATTTAAATAGGCTAAAGCAGTAATGACATTATTCCAGTCGAAACTGGTTCACCCTCATTGGGGTTAACTGTGAGGCCTAGCCGTGCTAGATTGCAACAACTACAGCTCGATTCCCACCTCAGTGATGTGGACAAGTGCGCAGCGGAATACACATGGGAGCATGAACTGACAAACGAGGGACAAGTGCAATATATGCCCACAAAACCTGGGGAACATGCCCGTTTTCAATATATTGCAAAGGTAACTGGATGTCAAACATCAAGTTTCCGACTTTCCATATCCCTAAAATTTACTATTAGAAGTTTTCACACCTAGAAAACAAATTCATGAGCAGCTCAACGGTTAAGTCCCGCAGCTCTCTATCGATACAGAAGTGGAGTTCCAACATAAAACATTCTAAACTAATAATCAAACAATGAGCATATGGAATGTGACTAATAACTGCACAAAGATATCAACCACGTGAATATGTACGGGTTCAAGGAAAATAGCAACAATCAGTGAAAGAACATCATCATTCTTAATCAAAACCATTCAAAAATCCAAGACTTGAAAACTGTATTTATGGATCTGAACAAGAACAATAACTCAACCGGTATATTCCATCTTATCAAGAACAAACTATACAATACAAGCTACCCAGTTCAGCAGAAATCAAACTAGTAAACTACCATTATAATCAAACCACGAGGAGAGCACAGTCCTTATAAATATGCATTCACTCATCATTTTTCAGACCAAAACTTTTATTAGAATCTGGGAATCGAAATGGGTGGGTTGTAACAAGATGATGATAACGATTCTTCCAAACCAAAACACCCCAAAATCACTCAATTAACGGCTCGATTACAGCCAAGCAACGAACCAGAACCCGGAAACCATCAACTTACCCGGTCAGAGCCGCGGAGGACGGGAGTAAAGGTGATTTGGGTTTGGGGTTTGAACACGCATTATTATGCTTTCCTTCAAATAGGCTGGCGCTAATATCTGAACCCATTTTTTTGAGCCCATTGCAAAATGGGAAAACTAATACTCCCACCGTCCCAGTCTATTTTGCAGGGCAATCATTATTACGCTTTTCAATAAATATGTTTGACCGTTAATATCTTCACTTACGTATAATTTCGGTAAATAAAAATTTGATATTTAGAAACTACTTGTTACGACGAATTGAACAATACCACATATGATAATATTGTTGCTCATATATCTATTCAAATATGAGGCCAAACTTTGATAGAGAATAGTGTCTGAAAAACAACTATGCAATTTAGGCTGGGACGGAGGGAGTATTAGCCTCACAATTAGGGATGACAATGAGGCGGGTTTTAATGGAGATCCGCCCTGCATCCTCCCTAGTGGAATGGGTAGGAATAACAGTGAGGGCAGGTGGATATGAGTATGGAACTTGATATATGTGGGTAGTGGATTATACATGGATATATAGTTCATACTCCTGCTCTGCCTCACTATACATGCTATGTACATACTAATTTATTTATCCATAATGCACATGTTTTACTTATAATATTTTCACGTAAATATTATTAAACTTTTAATATCTCAATTAAAAAATTAAAGTAAAATTTAGGTATTTTTTTGGAGATATAAATGGGGTGAATAAAATGGATTTGAAGTGGGTATGAAGATCATAGTGGGTGATGGGGCGGAGGTGAATTTTAATATTGTACCCGCCATGGGCGATGGGGCGAGTATGGATATGAATTTTTTTTATGGCCATGGGTACCGTCATATGTACCCCCTCCCCCTTGTCATCCCTACTCCCAGTACATGACTCATTCCTCCAAATATTACAAGTGGTCAAGGCTCCTTGCCCGGTCTGGTGCAATCCAGGTTCAATTCCTCATTTATCTTCAGTAATTGTTGCATTAGTATGCCTTTTTTGTCCTATACACCAGACAGAGCTAAAGTGTGGACTTGCAGTATAATTGTTGCATTTATTATGGCTCTCTTGTTGACAGAATAAAGCGTGATTTATGTTCTCTTGTCGTCATATCATCTTTTTGCACAAGTATTTATGTTGCTGTCGTGGCATACAAAGTGTTGTTCAATTCCCCCTTCCTCATTTACCCTTTGAAATTGTTGCATTATTATGACTCTTTTGTCCTATACACCAGCCAGACCTATAGTTTGGACTTCCAGTGGAAAATTTTCATTATTATGGCCCTCTCTCGACTGAATGAAGCGTGCTTTATGTTATTTTATAATGATATTACCTTTTTTCACGAGTATCTATATTGTTGTTGTGGTACATAAAGTGAGGGAATGAAATGAGGTCGCTAAATTCCAGCCACAAATTTCAATCCAAACAAAGAAGTGGTCAAAATATTGAACTTTGATTGACATAGATGAAAAAAAAATATGAATTCTTAAGTTGGAACGGAGGAATACATTATCATATGTGGAGATCATTTAACTTAGAGTTAAGTTTATTTTATTACCAAATTATGTAAAAGTCCAATTTTTAATTATTGATTTTCTATCACTAAGATTACTAAATGCTAACTTAGAGTAAGATCATGTTTAATGGTAAAAGCTGATACCGATTTCTTATCAATTAAATATAATACTTGTTTCATTCTCTCTCTTCCACATCACTTTAAGAAACCGCTTAAAAAATCACTTATTTTCTTCTCCACGATGGTAAGAAACTACTTTGTACTATTCATGGATCCCATTTGATTTTATCTACCCTACTCATTAATTTTACCATTAACATTTTTAATTACATTTGTTCACCCAAAAATAAATTGAATGTGAAATTTAAATTTTGCCCAACAATTAATTTAATGATACATTTTATTTTTAAAATTTCATTTCATTTTTTAATTCTAAATATTATTAAATATTTTGTGAACAATTTTTTTTTAAAAATATTATTCAGATTTTAAAAATTGTTGATTTTAAAAATATTATTCAGATTTTAAAATAAATTTATAAAATTTCATATTTAAAAAAAGGTCGAGACAGGTGTCCCTAAATTAAAACAAAAAAATCAGCAATGAGTGGGACACGTGAACCAATGGATGGCTGTCACGTGTCCCTATTATGGACAAAAAAAGAGTTGCATGTGAGCAGCCCCAGCGTCTAACGGACGCATGTGAAAATGGGAAAAAGCAGGTTCACTCCGATTTCTTAACCGATTTTCACACAATAAACCATGGAGTAATTTTATCATTACACATGCTCTAAACTTTATCATTATCGTTTCATGATAGATGCAAACAAAAAAATGAAGGGTATTTTTTTACTTTTCATCTATTAATAAAGGACATAACAATATTTTTAACATAGCAAAAGATTTTATTTTATAATTCTACAATCTTACTGGGTTGATGCTAAATTTCCTAAACTATTTAACCAAGTAAATATTTAAAATAAACCCTACCCACCACATCCTTTCCCCACCACGCGAACGACTAGCATTAGGTGTATTGACAAACATCTTTACACAAATCTTTGTCCGTAATATTAGCTGATTCACTAAGAATGACACACTTTATTTAACCTTTTAAATTTAGATACAAAAATAAATTGATGAAATTGAATGTAGAATGTAAAATGTAAAAAGTAGAATGAGTGGATGAGATTGAACGAACATTGCCAAAAATGAAAAGTATACCATTTAAAAATATATATTTCAATAAGATAAGTGTGTTACAAATAGATAAACGTAGGGAGTATAATTTTTATTCGAATAATTTGAAATTCTATTCAAGGCTTGTTAGTTCTTTTTGCTTGTTCTAAATGTTGTTTCACCTCCCCATAAAAAGGACCTTAATGTTTATATTTATGTGAATCGACAAAATAGTATGATTAAATTCATATGAAAACCTAAAATAAATATAGAAAATAATATATCCTCCACACTCATGAACAATTTAAATAACAAAAAAGGGCAAAGTGTAACAAAGTAACTAATTTGAAATTTGAGAATGAACTCAAATTTTAGCACAAAACTTTACCACTTCACCAAATTGAGCTCCCTTGCTGGGTCCCACCACCCCTCCAAAACCGAAAAATAAAAGTATCACCGCCACCGCTCTGTACTCCTTTTCGATTACGCGCAGATCCAGGCGCCACTGCATCCGCAACCGTCGATCTTACGTCATCGCCGGCGCGAGCACTCCCCGGCGTCCGGAAATTCATAGCGCAGCTTTCAATTCCCCTATCCACTCCGCCATCTCCGATCAGGTAGCTGGATCTTCACTGCACTCTCCGATCACACTCCCCGCATTACCATTTCCTACTAATACTGCTTGATTTACGCATTGTTTTCATCGAAGACGATTATAATTATAAGAATTCTCAGTTACAGGACTGCAGTTGTTGTTATTTGTATCGTAGCACATATTTTATTAGCTGAAGAAGTTTGATGATTGAATTTTGTAGTTCGATGAAGTTTTAAGATATTTTTTTACTATAAACTGGCAGGACAATTTTGTAGGGAGATTCAGAAAGTAAGTTCAGTGGAAGGATGCATTTTCTGGGGCTGCGGTCCAATCAGACTGCAGCTTCTGGACGGAATTCTGCTCCTGAGATTCCGAAAGAGTTGGTGACTCATCCTCTGAAACGTGCTGCGACGCTCGAGGGGCTTATTGCAGAGGATTCCCTCTCGACAAGCATGGAACCTGAAAGTCGAGCAGGAGAAAGTGAAGCTTATGATTTCGAGAATGGGAGTTTTGAGCAGTCGAATGGAACGACAAGTGAGTCTGAAGCTGAAAGTAGCTACGTGGATGTTGGTGAAAGTGAGGGATGGATCGCCATTCCATACAGTAAGGCCTCTATTTTTAATTTGAAGATGTTTGAATTCGTATAGTTACTAATGTAACGTTTGATGAGCGTGCTTGTATTGATTTTATGATTTGGGAGACTGTTCTTTTGGCTTCTCTTCTGTTTTTACGCAGTGAATTTTTGCAAGGATTTAAGAGAAAAACCATAGACGCTGGGACATACAAAGTTGGCTTTATATCTTCTTTTACTGAAGTAGATCTGTTTCTTAGTTGGTCAATACTGTAGCTGAAGATACGATTTCTTATAAAATTTTAATTTCCAGAGGAACTGCCTGCCGATTGGGGTGATGCTCCGGATATATCCTCATTTCAGTCTCTGAACCGGTCTTTTGTTTTCCCAGGTAGATAATCTCACTTCGCATACTTTAGCTTTTGCGTTTATCACTTTTTTTATATGAAATAAGTCAGCCGGTTGTTTCACCAAGACAAAATTTCCCGTCTCTTTTAATTCCTTGAATACATGCTGTAGGTGAGCAGGTTCATATGCTAGTGTGCTACTCGCCTTCAAAGCAGGAAGTGGAGATCATTACACCGTTTA
>JAULKM010000013.1:3021544-3038271 GCA_032355605.1 Rubia tinctorum
AGCGTATTTATTTTAATGATAATTTAAAACACACACCACGCGTACTTGATTTAGTTCACTGTGATCTTTAGGGATCCTTATCTGTTGTCTCTCGTGCCAGGTACCTTTATTATATCATTTTTGTTGATATATTCACTCAGTTTACATGGCTATATCCTCTACGACAGAAGTATGATTTTGTAGAGGCTTATTTGCATTTTGAGGCTCTTTTTTAGAACCAGTTTTGTACCACCATTAAAGTATTTTGGAGTGATAGTGGAACTATTTTTTTGAATCATCGCATGCGATCTCATTTTCCATTTAAGGGCATTCATCATCAACTTTCTTGTCCTTACACTCCAGAGCAAAATGGTCGCGCAGAGAGGAAACATCTTCACATTACTGAGACCGGTCTATCAATGCTCTTTCATTTTGGCCTTCACCATTATTTTTGGTATGATTTTTTTGGCAATAGTTTACAGCATCAATAGATTTCCTACTCCACTTTTATTTGGTCAGTCTTCGCTCTCAACTATTTTTGGTACTACTCCTGACTACTCCAATTTTCATCCATTTGATTGTCGAGTTTTTCCATATTCGAGGCCCTATGGTGCGCATAAATTAGCACCTAAGAAAATGTCATGTTTATTTTTGAGTTACAGTTTGCAGTATAAGGGTTATAACTATTTTAATCCTCTTACGAAGAAGGAGTACAACACTCGCTTTGCTCGGTTTGATGGGATGTTTTTTCTAGCTACACGTACTGGAATTGTTACTAATCCACCTTCAATGGATGTTTATGCATTTTTGAAACCTTCGTTTGTGCCTTCGGAGCTATTTGAGCCATCTTCTTCAACTGAATTACCCATTATTTTGGAAATTTTTGATTTACACACTTTACAGGGAGCTCTGGGTTTATCTGAAAATTGTGCTACGGTGACCAACAACTTGCACCACCAGCTGATCTGTCTCACGCGCTGGGCTCTCCGCCAGCGTGTGCTAGTCACGCACCTCCAGTAGCAGCTCCAATTGCTGTCTTCTACTCAGTTTGCGCTATCTTCAGTGCCAGTTTCTCCAACTTGGATATCACCACCATCAGTCTCGGATTCTGTGCATACCTCAAGAACTGGACCATCTCCGGCATTGGGTTCCTCTTCTCGTGATTTGATGGCTACTTGATCTCGCGCTGGCTCTCTCTAGTACACGGAATTTTCTGACTATGATATCTCTGGCTTACTAAGTGCTTTATTTGATAAAACCGAGCCTCGCAGTCATCGCTCGACTGTCAAGGATCCTAAATAGGTTGATGCCATAGATTAAGAGTTGGATACTCTTCGAACTCAGCAGATATGGGATTTAGTTCCTCGTTCATCCAATGTAAATATTATTGGTTCAAATTTGGTTTATTGTTTAAAATATAAGGCCGGTGGCTCTCTCAATAGGCATAAAGCAAGGTTAGTTACTCAGTGTTTTTCGCAATTACCTGGCTTTAATTATAACCACACATTTAGTCCTATGGTGAAGACAACTACTGTTTGTACCATTTTATCTCTTGTTGTTACTTGTAATTTGCCCTTATGATAGCTGGATGTTTATAATGCATTTTTAAATGACGTTCTTGACTCTTCGATTTATATGGAGCAGCCTACTAGATACAAATACCCGATGCATTCTAATTTTTTTTATCGTCTACGCAAGGCTATTTATGGTTTTAGAGCAAGCTCTTCGTACTTGGTTTTAGTTCATTTTTATTGGCCTGGGTTTTGTATGCATTTCACCGGGTTTTAATACATCTTTGTTTGTATTTTCAGTGGGTGCCTATTTTCTCTACTTGTTGGTTTATGTTGATGACATTATTTTTACTGGGAATGATGGTCGTATCATTAGGAAGTTTATTGATCAGGTTAATCATTAATTCAAGATTACCGATCTTAGCACTTTACAGTATTTTTTTGGGTTTGGAGGTTGTTCGTAATTTCGACGGCTTATTCCTTGGTCCGACCAGATACACCAAGGACATTTTATTACGCGCTAGAATCCAGGATTCAGTGCCTGTTGCCAATGCTTCTGTGGCTTTTTTAGAGCTTGTTAGCTCTTCTGGTAAACCGTTCGGAAATCTCACACTTTATCGATCTTTGGTTAGTGCACTTCAGTATCTGTCAATTACACATCCTGATTTGTCTTATGCTATGTGCATGGTAATCTCCACCATGGTCTTCAATTTTGTGCAAATTCATCTGCTTTATAACTTTTACTACTGTTGCTCCATTTTATATTATTCATAGTGATTTATGGGTGTCACATGTTTTGAGTAAAACCAATTACAAATCCTAATTGGTCTTCATTTATAATTTTACTCAATATGTGTGGGTTTATCCTCTAAAGTTCAAGTCTAAGGTGTTTCCAAAATTTGTGCAATTTCATGCGTATGTTCAAACTCGATTTTAGCGCATAATTAAATCATTTCAATGTGATATTGGTTGGAAATTTGATAACTCCTATTTCCATGACTTTTCCGCGAAATCTGGCCTAGTTTTCCGCTATTCAACCCCACAAACTTCAACCCAAAATGGTGAAGCCGAGTGCATTATTCGTCATCTAAATAATATCATCCTAGCCTTACTTTATCATGCGTCTCTTCCACCAACCTTCTGGGTAGAAACCCTACACATTGCCACCCACCTACACAACATCCTACCCACCAAAGTTCTTGCCTTCCGCTCTCCCGCTTCCGTATTATTTCTAAAAGAACCTACATATGACCATTTCCGTGTCTTTGGGTGTACCTGTTACCCCAATATCTCTGCCAAAATGCCTCATAAAATTGTACCTCGCTTTTCTCATTATGTCTTCCTTGGTTATCCAAACAAATTCTGAGGATATCGTTGTCTCGATCTACCCACCAGAAAAGTTATTGTGTCCTATCATATTACCTTCGATGAATCCATTTTTTCTTTCTCCAAGTTAACCAGTGTCTCTACCTCTGGTTACCATTTTCTCGATCCATTATTCAATCCTGATTCTCCTGTCATCTTTGGCCATATCACTTCATCACCCCTACCACCCCAAACCTTGTCTCTGCTAACCATCCCCACTCATACCGCATACTCTACCCATTCCGCCTACACCGCCTACTCTACCCATACCACCTACACCGCCTCTCTCGATATCCCGTCCCCCTACACCTCCGCTCACACTCGAGGCCCTCCCCACACCATCTATTATGCCGGCTCTAAATACTTCATCCACCCCCACATTCCGCCACCCTGCCCCGACCAACCCACACCACGACCAACTGAGCCATGAGCAGCATATTTAAGCCATGAGCTCTCTTATCCGCCACATCTACCACCATTTCCCCACTTTCAAAATCATCTCACCTAGCCCTCCATGATCCGAACTGAAACACTGTCATTCAGGACCAATTTCATGCGGTAAAGGAAAATCATACACGGGACTTGGTATCTCACTCTGCTTATGCTCATGTCATTCATTTCATGTGATTATATCATCACAAGTTTCATTATGATATCACTCTCCAATGATATAAGTCCAGGCTTCTGGTTAATGGGAAAACTCAACAAGTTAGCATTAGTTGCGATGAAATGTTTAGTCCTGAGGTTAAGCCCACAACCATTCACACTCTAATTATTTATGCATGAGCCAAGGGAACCTCAAGATGTGCTTAATCATATGTAGCTCATTAAGCACATCTTGAGGTATGTTTAGGGAACTATTGATTCTAGACTTCATTTAGGCAAGTCTCAATTCCACACGATCACTGCTTATTCTGATGTAGATTGGAATGGTTGTCTAGCTATTGTGTATTTCTTGGTGACAACTTGGTCTCTTAGTTATCCAAGCGCCATTCTAGTATCTCTCAATCTAGTGCAAAAGCTAAATACAGGAGTGTTCCAAATGCAGTTGCAAAAATGAGTTGGCTACGCAACCTTCTTCTTGAGTTGCATGTTCCCATCAGGCATGTCACACTTGTCTATTATGAAAAAATCTCCCGTTTACCTGTCTAGAAATCCAGTGCAACATAAACAAACTAAGCATGTTGAGTTTGATATTCATTTCATCCGTGAGAAGGTTCATCTTGGAACTGTTCGTGTGTTCCATGTTCCTGCTGAGTACCAGTATGCTGATATATTTCCTAAGGAGCTACCACGTCATTTTTTTCTTTGATTTTGATCCACCCTGAGCATTCGTCACCTTCCCACTCTGACTGTGAGAGTGTATTAGACAGTAAATATGTAAATGTTTAGTTACCTGGATTAGCACTGTTGTAGATATGGTATAACTTTCTTGTCTAATCTATTTATACTGATCAATAATCAGTCAACCATTATAGGATCAAACAATCTTACACAATGATCTAATCGATCAGGTTAAAGAACAAACTGATATGAGGAGATATATTCCATACTTATTCAACAACTAATCCATCAATTAAAATAAACAACTCCCTCTGTCCCAACCCTTTTTGCAGAGAGAGAAAGGGCTAAGTTTTATTTTGATAAGGGAGAAGTCTGAAATGCTCCTCCCATTGCCAGCCATTGTTTCGCTTCATTCAACACCCACCATCTCTGCTCATCCAGCCCTTTCTTCAACCAATCAACACCATCGTTGTGCATTCACCCAGATTCCGGTGAATTTAACATCCCTCAACGTTTAGAAAAAATCCAAAGCAAGGAAGTTCAAAACCAACTCCATCGTTCTTCAAGTCTGAAATCAATCAAGTTATTGTGACTTAGAGGAAAGTTGGAAAATTTAACATCCCTCGACGTCACTATGACACAGACAAATGTGGAGGCAGTGCCAGAAAACTCCTTCAGCTCAAGGAGCATGCGATTGGTGTTCCAATCGGGTTGGAACTTGGTGCCCATGGTTGGGTTTCAGCGCCATGAGGTTTTGCCATTGGTCAATGAAGCTTTGGGGAAATATGGTCGGGAAATCTAGTAGGAGAAGATGGGGGGTTTATGATTGAAATGAGAAAGCTAGCCTGAGAAGACAGGGAAGATGTGGTTTCATATTGAAAAGGGAAACTCACCAGAGAAGATGGTGAGGTCGACGAGGAGGTGGCGCAGATCCTCCGTGGTGAGGTCGACGGAGGCGCAACAGAGGCTCGACGGATAGGGTGAGAGAGATGCCGAAGAGGGTGAGAGAAAAATGCTGGAGAGGGTGAGAGAGAGATATGAGGCAGAGAGGGTGAGAGAGAAAGATGGGAGGCAGAGTGTTTTGAGAGCTGGTGAGGGGTAAGTTTAGGTTTGTGTAATTTTTAGTTATTTCAAGGGTATTTTTGTCTTATGACATATAAAAAAATTCCAATTATGGAAATTGTACAAATTTGGTTGGGACACCTATAAAATAAAATTGTGCATAAATAGATGGGACGGAGGGAGTATTATTTTTCCATCTCCCATTAATGGAAAGATGAAGAAAATATATATTTTTTAAAAAGTAGGATTTCCTGAAGAAAAAAGAGAGAGAAGAGGATTGCAGCATCATGAAGAAACAAGTTATAAGCCTATTTCCTAATAATAAGGAAAAGAGATTGAGTCAAGATAAATCATCCCCTTTATTTCTTTGAGAAGGCCTGCATGAGCGAAAAATGAGTTTACCTTTTTGGTGCTAGAAATCCTTGCCAATGCATATGCAACGCTGGTTGCTTCTCTGTAGACATGCGAAATAGACCAGTCTATGTGATGAAGTAAATCCCATACTTAACGGATATCTTAGTTCATTGCCATGGAATGTTATAGACTCTTCTTACTATCTGAACCAGATGTTCTGAATCACACTCAATTTGAATGTGTCTAATTCTATAGTTTCGAGCTGCCTTGATCCCATATTGAAGCGCTTTGACCTCTGTTTGAAAACGATTGCTTGCTATGATTTGTTTAGCTGAAGCTATTTTCATCTTGCCATTGCAATCTCAAATGATGAAACCAGCACCCGCACTTCCATTCTTGAGGGAAGAACCATCTGAATTTAGTTTGAAATGGTCCGGAGCTATCCAATGAATGATTTTCCTCTCAGACTTTTTCTTGGGCCTGCATAAAAACAACATGGGTATTCCTGATGTCAGGTTCCATAAACATTTGAACTTGAATCCAATCAGAATATCATTCAATTTCCATAGGATCTTCCTGAATATAATCTCGTCGTTGGGTTTGATTTAGTAAAAAAATAGTTGTTTCTAGCACAACAAATGAACCAAATACATAGGCAAGGTAAGATCTTGATGAAATCATTAAACTCTGGTACCCCCTTTTTCAAATTCTAGTAGTGAAATAATGTATCCCATGAGTATTCAAAATAAATGGTAGGAATGTCAAAAATATTATAAATTCTATCCCATATTTTTTTGTAAATGGGCAGTTATTGAAAATATGGTGAATACTTTCATAATCTTGTTTACAGAATGAACACATTATGGAATATTTAATGTGAAATCTTCAAGAACATCAAGAAAAGGAACAAGCCTATTTAACAATCTCCAATTCGCGATGCTAATTTTTTTTGGCATAAGTTTAGACCAAAGATGATTGAAGGACTGATTTTTTTTTTGTCTTTTTGGCCTTATAACTTCATATTCTGATTTCAAAGAGAAGAGTCCATTTGGATTAGGCTTTCAGATCATTGTATCTTTATAATTGGGGAATAGTTTGTAATTACTGCTCAAATTATGGAAGATATCATTGGTGAAATGTTTCTGAAAAGTGTTCAGAAATTGTGTTGGCTGAGTTAAGAACTCAGTAACTGTAAGGTTTGGATGAGGTGGATCAGTTTCCGTATTCCATTTGTAAACAAGAAGTCATAAAACTTTCCAGATGGAGTTCCAGAAAGACGTTGAGCCACTATTTCATGTAATTGATTGATAATATGATTGGTAGGCTTAAGAACTATTGTGATGTTCAGTGGAATGGAAGATAAGACATGTTTAATTAAGAGCATTCTTCCTGCCAGTGTTAAAAGTTTGTTCTGCCATTATTATTTTTGAATTGGCAGAGTTTAGGAGATTTAGATAGTGTGAATTCTTATTCCTTCCTATGAAAATTGGGGATCCTAAATATTTAAAAGGAAATTTCGGCAGTTTTGGATATAAGGAAAGATGATTTCTCATGGTTGATTTTTTGTCTAGTTGCATTTTCTTACATCTGGAAGAAACCCATGAGCTTTTTAAAACTTGCTTTTGTGTATTTTAAAAATATTGATATGTTATCAGCAAAGGAAAGATGTGTGACATTAAGCATATGTTTTGGGAGTTTGTAATGAGGCATTTCTGCATATTGAGAAAAAGAAGTTCAAAGTTTTTTAGAAGGATTATGCCATTAGAATGAAGAGAAAAGGAGATAAAGGGTCTCCTTGCTTCAAACCTCTTGAAGCTGGAAAGAATCCAAAGGAGTTTCCATTGACAATAACTGAAAAATATGCAGACCTTATGTTCTTAATGATGAGATTTACAAAATTTCCTTCAAATCCCATTTTAGATAGGAGCTTAGCTAAAAAAATACCAGTTTACCACATCAAAGACTTTCATTATGTCTAATTTTTATTTTCATATTGTAACCCCCTGAATTTGAATTGATGTAGCTTGCCAATTCTTGCATTAGAAGGACATTTTCTGAAAGTTCCTTCCAGAGGTGAAGGCAGATTGCTCACAGGGCTTAAAGTATCATTCATTAAAGGCTTGAGTCTACCTGCTATTATTTTAGTGAAGATTTTACTAGAAAAGTTTCAAAGATTAATTGGTCTATGATCTTTAAATGATGAGCAAATATCTTTTTTGGGTAGTAGGACAATTAATTTTGCAGTGATAGCTTTAGGGAGTTCTTATTGACTGAAGAAATCATGAACAACTTATAGAACATCTTCTTTAATGATGTTCCAACCCTTTTGATAAAATAGACCTTGAAAACCATCAGGTCCAGTGGTTGAGTCTCCATTCATGTTCATTATGGTGTCAGTCAATTCTTCCATAGATATAGGTTTGGTTAATTTATGATTCATGATATCAGTGATTGAAACTGATATGTTTTCCAGAAAGCAAGCTGTGTTGATACCTGAGTGATCATTTTCTTTTTGTGTTAAGAGTTTAGAGAAATAAGCAACTGCTTCATTCCCTATCAATTTCTGATCATAAATTCAGTCACCATTACTATCTTTAATACCAGAAATTCTTTGCTTTTTTATGTTTGCTTTTAACTGATTGATGAAAAAACTTTGTGTTTGAGTCACTTTCAGCTAATCATTTAATTCTACATTTTTCAGAATCCCAAGTATGGATTCGATGTCGGACTTGATCCCTTCTAGAACATGTTACTGCATTTTTTTTGTCGGGTGTTGAAGTCGACGTAGGCAGAGAGCTTACCTTTTCTTACTGGGAAGCTTTCAAAATATTTCAAATACCTGAAGATTGGTTTTCTTGGAGTCTGGAACAATATTGGATTCATGGAGAAGGAGACTGTAACTGCAACATTTCTTATAGCTGCTTCTTTCAAGTCAAATCAAGAGGGAATCTCTTATGGGGATGTGATTAGAGAGGGACTATTATGGAAGGGCACCTCTTTTTGTCGACACAAGGGTGTGGAGGTAAAAAAATTGGAAGGTCATAATAGATCTCAAAACAGGTTAAGGCCATATCCTTTGTCGACATGGGGCTTGGAGACAAAACATATGGAATAAAACTCTATGTGCTTAGCTATTCCACGTTTAGCTTCTTTGTTGCACATAGTTTTGTTTACACGACACAAAGATGTACTCTTTTTGACTAGTTCTTTTATGGTTTGGGGTGCCTAAAATATACCCCTCACCTTGGTGAGTTTCAAAAAAAAAGGAAAGAAAAAAGAGAGGAGAGGATTGTAGCAAAAGGGTCTATTAAGAAAGTTACTTTTAGCATGTGATTTTGGTAGTCTTTGATTGATATTCTATTGAACAATTTTACCAAAAACATTCAAATCTATATCTATATCTATACTATATTAAAATGGCGATCCAAGAATCTGAAGTAATTTTTCGTCTTCTTCCTTCGTCGTTGCAAATTCTATTTTCCTTTTTTATTTTTCCCCTCTTCCCATTTCCGCACGCGTCCCTTCGCACAATCTCAGGTGAAGGAGTTTCCGGTGAAGTCCGACCTCCCATTTGATTTCAGATACTTGTATTCTGAGACGAACCCGGATGTAAAATCCATTGGGTTTTGCGAACCGCCGAGATTTCCTCCCTTAGGGCCTGGCCGGCTCGACCGGAAATGGACCGAAACCGAAGCTCCGGTGGAAGTACGGCGGATCACCTGGAGTGGGCCCGGCAAAGGATTGATGTTCTGGGAGAGCCGTTAACGGAGGAGGAGGTTACCGAGCTTGTTGAGAAGTACCTCCACATCGATTGCTCCCGCCAAATTAATTTGGGTAATTATTGGGATTTATTGTAATTAACCTGTTTTATGACATGGAAGACCAAAAACAAAAACTTGTTCCTGAATATGGATATTACAATGTTGCTTTTGTAGTAGGAGAATGAACGCTTGGTTTGCTTGCTAATTATAAATGGTAGTACAAGATATGAATTATATATCCTATCCATTGTTAGTTAGTTTACGATGATTTGCACTTTTTGTAATGTGAACTGCAACAGGGAAATGAGGAGTTACCCACAACACGCTCGAAGACATTCATGGCCATTGGAAGAGAGCTAAACTTGTGAGGATCAAGTGCTTGGGAGTGCCTACTCTTGACCTGGACAACGTTTGTTTTCATCTTGAGGTCTATTGATCTTCATTCGGAGTTGCATTGTGATATCTTGGTTGCTGGTGTTTGAGGTTTTAATTTTTGGTTGGTGCTCATGTAGATAATAGTGAATTTGTAGGACAAATCGGGTGGGGTTATCATCTATCATCACATTAACGTCCTCATGTTATACAGAGGGAGAAACTATGATCCTAAGAATAGGCCAATCGTACCATTGATGATGTGGAAGCCACTCGCCCCAATATATCTGAAGCTTGTGAAGCCTATTGCTGATGGCTTGACGTTTGAGAAGACTAAGGAGATGAGGAATAAGGGGCTCAACTCTGACCCCGTGACGAAACTCAGTAAGAAATTATTTCTTGGATTTGGATTTGGGTATAAATGTTCTTTTAATTTGTACTAATTCTAGCTGGTTCTATATGACAGCGAGGAATGGTGTTTATGTAAATGTGGTCGAAAGAGTGAGAGCTGCATTTGAAACCAAAGAGGTGGTAAGGCTTGATTGTTCCCACGTGGGAACCAGAGACTGTAAGAAAATCGGTGTTAAGTTAAAGGTATGATCTTGTTCCTCCATAGATGAAAATGGTTTATAGCCAGCTTCTTGCCCTTTGTAGCGTGGATCACGCGAATGCTGCATTTTACATTTTCTCATTCTCCATGTAATGCAGGACCAGGTTCCCTGTGTCCCCATCTTGTTTAAGGATGAACAAGTTATACTTTGGAGGGGAAAGAATTATCTGAAAGAAAGCTCCTAAATCACGGAACATGTAGCCAAAGAAATGACAGACGTTGTTTCTTCCGAGATTTCGGTTTCCAGGTTATTTTCGTATGTTTCGAGTTTTGAAGAATCTGCTCTGGGGTCAAAATTTCTTTGATAGAGAGGATGAAGATTGTCATTCTATCACTACTTACATTTGTTAGTTGTTACTTGAGAAATTTGGGGATTTCTCCTTAAAACTGATTGGCTTTCTGTGTTTGTTCCCTTTCTTCTTGGATGTATTGTTGGTCTGACCACCCTTTGGTTTGTCGAGGAATCGCAGGACAGTCAGACATTCTTCAGGATTGTGTTGGAGAGTATGGAGGCAGTTTATTTGAATAGAAATCCTACTGCTAAATCCATCCTCGACCTTGTTCGCTCGGCTGATGATGAACGAATATGCTACGACCATTTTGTGTTCATAACATTTGGGGTGAGATGTTATAGTAGTTTATTTATCTGGATCTCTGGCTGGAGCTTAGTTCTAGCTGTATTTATATGGAGGCATAATATATTATGCTTCGAATAGGTAAATGGTCACGGAATTGATTCAATGGCGAGGATTTTCTTGGACTTTGGTTATGTTCAACGCGAGGAACTGCGATTTCCAGCTAAAAAGTTGAAAGCTTTCTGGTTCTCTCCTCCGAGGATTCCTAATTCTGATACCGGCGCTGGTGTCCATGGGCCATTGCCGAGGATTTTCATATCAGAACTTTTGGTGGATGAATTAAGCCCACAAGCTCAGGTTAATAAGCATAGTTGTATTCCAAAAAAGGTTCTGTTAAAAAGCATGATTTACTTCTTGTTTTTGTCTGTACTATTGTTTGAACTTCAAAGCTTTGCAGGAAATCATCCGGAAATACACTGATGTATCAGGCAATGGCAACAAGCATGCAGCTCTAGCAAGTTGCTTCGGCTCTTTAACCTGGGAGAAGCCCTCGTGCTCCGAGTTTCAAGAATTGGCTAAGTACTTGCCTATGCGATTTCTTACTACATGATCCTGACATATAAATTGGAAACACATCATTCTTCGATTTGTTCATTTTGACTACATCAGTCTGATGATTTCTCTGTCTTTTATGAACATACACAATTAAGTCTGTGTTTTATAGTTTTATTATTGGCATGGCCTAATATCTGTGAATAATGTCCTTAGAGAAAGTGAATATGCTGCTTGGACATTAGTGAATGGATATGCGTTAAATCACGTTACGATATCCACGCATCAGCTGAAATCCCGTTTAAGAAGCATCAAATCTCTCAATGACTTCATTGAAGAGAATGGTTACAAGTTGAATTCAGAAGGTGGTGTTCTGAAAGGTTAGTGAGTGTGCTTTGTATGCTCTTTAATGCTCAATTCAGACAGAAATGTGCTTGTGATGGTGAATTCTTTTCAAACTGACTTCGAAAGAAACAAAAAATTTAAGTTATGCATACTTAGTACTTTGGTTTTGCTAGATCAAGTTATAGGGTAGAATATCTATCAGATTAGTACAAGATGAAAAAGTTTCATGAATAGTTTGCATGATTGAAAAAGTAACAATGTTAATCTTTCTCATTTACAGTGAGCCCTGATGGTCTTCTGCTGCAAAGCTCAACAATCGCGGATTCTATTCCTTTCCAGTTTTCTGAGGGAACCGAGAAGTCAGTCCCTTGTTCATACATTGAGTTTGCTGAACGCCTTGTTCTGCCCCGGTACAAAAACTTACCGGAGAAAGAGGTTTGCGAATCTTCAAACCCAAAATACACGTCTAGAGTATATCCACGACCATTGTTTTCGCGCAGATTTTGATTCATAACCGTTACTCTGAACTGATTTTGTAGGTTAAGGAGTTCCACAGGCGAGACGGGTTTGAGGTTGGAAATGCTGACAGGATCTTCGAGAGTACTTCCTCCGATCAACTAACGAGGAGGGCGGCTTGATTAACAGAAATGTGTCGTGGTCAAGAGCGATAATGTGTCGCGCTGAAAATACGAGCGCGAGAGTGGTGGTGGACCTGGTGATGTCTTGTCTAGTACATGTTGCCTTTGTTCAGTTGATGTTTTGGAACGTATAGTAAGTTTAATTAGTGGAGTTGTGTCAAACTGTCAATAAATTAAGTGAACTGTCAATAAATTAAGTACAGTGTAAAGTTTAAGGTTCTTTTAGCGCACGAAAAGGTCAGATCTTGAGGCACTTTGTTTATCCCCAAAAAGCTCGGAAAAATGTGAACACGTTATGATCACATGGAAGCCACATGTGAAGTGTTTTCTTCAGTAAATTTTAGGTTATGCAGTTAGGCCAACGTCAAAAATTAGTTGACGCATGAAATTTGATTTTCTTCAAAAGTTTAGACTGATTCCTCGTGTATGATGCAGATCAGTGGCGGAGCCACCTGGAGGGGACTCTGGCCCCGTCGGAATGAAAATTAGTACTATAAATTATTGAGGGTAATTTGGAAATTTTTTCTATCAGCACCCTCTGATGTAGATAAAAATTACAAAAATATAAAAAAAATTATTTTAGCTCTCGCCATATAAACTTCCGTCTCTGTTCCTGATGCAGATGTATCTCATACTCGCTCCGTCCCACTATTTATTGCTTAATTTGACTTTTAGAAGTCAAACTAACCCTATTTCTACCATTAAATTATATTATTATATATGTAAGACTATTATCATAGTACATGTCGTTGGATTCATCATAAGACATATTTTTATATTATAAATTTCAAAAAGTTCTTTTAAACACATAAATAAAGATATTAATAGTTAAAATTTGATACAGTTGACTGTCAAAAATCAAATTAAGCAAGAAATACCAGGACGGAAGGAGTATTTTAGTGTGGGAAAATTCCATTGGAACTATGTGGTTAAAAAGCCGTTAAAAATAAGCATTATACTCGACTGTCATGAGTTTGATGCATTTTAGTAAGACTAATAATATGACGCGATAGATTGTTATCTAAGCAATTGTTTATTATAACTTATTTCATTTAACTCGATGAATCCTTATATAACAAAACTAAAACAAATGGACTCCTTTATACTTCAAAATCAGTAAATATCAATGTTGATTATTATCATATAAATTGTAAGTTCACAAACTGCTCTTCTTTAGGAGACTCAATGAATATAAAATGAGAATTTTCGACTCACCGATTTAATTGATAGAGACAATTATTTATACTCCCTTTTGTTTTATAGTATTGATACTCTTTTCATTTTTGTTTGGCCTTTTAATATTGACACTTTTTTTTTTGTGAAATTAAGATTACTCTTTCGATACAATTTTCTTCACTCATTTTACTTTCTGAAAAAGACCGTCACATTTGATATGATACTAATATTTAGAGACCAATATAAAGTTTCACTGTTATTTATAGCATTTATATATTATAGCCATATAAAAATAATATTAATAACCAATTCAAGTGTCCACAATCCACATGCAATATCCAAATAATGGCATGGCTATACTAAGATCCAAAAGGGAGGATGAAAAAGAAAAGGCAAAAACCTTTGATGTCGGCCAAAATAGAAAACAAAGAAATATTTCAAAAAAAAACACAAAGAAAATGAAACCAGAAACATCCGTAACCATAAAATCCGCTGAACAAAATCCATATAAATACATTGCAGTGCTCGAACAAATCGATCCTAATTCCTCTGATCACAATCATGTCAGCAGCCCTTACAGTTCAGCCACTTCTTCACTATTCACTGAAAAGTAAAACACCTCTTCCCCAAAGGGCTGCAACCTTCTACCCAAATTGTTCTGCCGGGACCCCATTTTCCGGTGGCAGGAAGCTGACGTCCCGGTGCCGGGAAGCCAGAGCTCCGGCGGCAGCCCTCAGAGCTAGAGCTAGCACCACTGACACTGCCGTTGTTGAAGAAGCTGAGCTGTCAGATGGCTTAGTTTTCAGGGAAAGTTTCAATCTTGAACGAACCATCAGGGTACGGACCTCTTCGAGATAAATAGTTCTTTGTGTTGTGAGACAATGTCAGAAAGTTTGGAATTTGATGTGAAAAATATATTGATTTTTTTTTTAAAGAAGCAAGTTTGAAGTGGTTTTTGTGTTTATTTTGAGCTGAGAATTTGGATGTGCTATATTTAGATATGAATGAATCTATGTGTTCTAGTTTTAGATATGATTCATGAATGCTTAGTTGTTTTTAGCTGAGGATTAGATTATTGATCAAACATTTAAAATGGAATGTATTATGTTTGATGTGGGAAATGAATTTTTAGCTGAGTTTTACTTTACAAATTTGTTGGATTGTTAGTGTTATTAGCCCTGGATAGTCATAATCTTGATTAGTGTTTTTGTTGTGATGAGGCTGGGATTTATTGATTCATTGATTGCTAGGTTGAGGGGAAGATAACCATCAGACTAGTAAAGGGAAAAGATGAAGGAAGTTGGCAGCTTTCCGTGGGATGTAGTCTACCAGGGAAATGGGTTCTTCATTGGGGTGTCAGTTACATTGGCGATGTTGGCAGGTTCGATCTTTCGGGTTCTTGCTTCTGTATGCCTATTTGATTTTATATCCAATCCAAGAGGCCTATTCGAAAAAGTTGTGTTTTCTTAAAATATATTTTGAATGATGATGATGATGCTAAAATTGGTAACTGTTATTTTTCAAATCACGCAGTGAGTGGGATCAGCCTCCTCCCGAGATGATACCTGCTGGTTCTCTCCGTGTTAAGGTGATATTTATTCTTTCATGACTTGTGTGATGTAATGTAGTCAGTTGCTTTTGCAGGTTGTCTTTAAATATAGATCTCCACTCTCATTGCAGGATTATGCCATTGAGTCCCCTTTAGAACAGTCCAAGCAGAAAGGAGAAGATTTCTATGAAGTGAATATTGACTTCAATACTAACAATTCGATTGCATCTATAAATTTTGTGTTGAAGGTATGTGTTTTACTTCACCTGTTGAAAAGTTATGCTATCAAAATGAATTTATGTTTGAATGAGTAACTCAGATTTCCTTCCCGCTGCCCTCTGTCTTTCATTTTTCAGGATGAGGACAGTGGATCATGGTACCAGCATCGAGGAAGAGACTTCAAAGTTCCTCTTACTGGATTTGTACAGGATAATGATGCCTTTGTGGGAGCCAAAAAAGGTTTTGGAATATGGCCGGATTTTTCTATATTCACTTCCTACATTATTTAATGTTTTATGTATATGTTCTCATGATTATGACTGCTTTGTGTCCATGTCTAGACCATTCCTCGAGATAAGGATTGTAAGAATTAGTTAGACTTTGTCGGCTTTTATCATTTACTCCAAGATAGATTGATTGATGGTCTGTTTAAGTTGGCTTGCCATTTATTATGGTGGAAACTTTACTCGAACAACTTGGGACTTCTCTTCTAGAATTGTTTCTGTTTTTTCCGTAAAGATACATTGTTCTCCTATTGGTGCTTCCCAAAGTAAAAGCTGTTATTCATTTCCCCTATTGCAAATCAGGAGCTCTGGGACAGCTATCCAACATACTTCTTAAGCCAGAAGAATCTGGAACTCAGGCTCAAAACCAGAAGAGTGAGCTGAAATCTCAAGTGGAGCCAAATAATCTCCTTGAAGAGTTCTATGAAGAGCATTCCATTGTCAAAGAAACTCGTACTGATAACGTGGTGAATGTTTCCATTAAGCAGCACCTGGAGACAGCCAAAAATGTTTTATCCATAGAAACTGATTTACCTGGAGATGTAGTCATTCACTGGGGAGTCTGCAATGGTGAGAGTAGAAAGTGGGAACTTCCACAGCAGCCCTATCCGTCTGAAACTGTAGTATTCAGGAATAAGGCTCTGAGGACGCCATTGAAGGTAATCCTAGTTCATGTATTGACATTTTCATGTTATTGTAGTGTTATTGAATACTTTATAGCAATTGATTTGCTTGAAGATGAAGATTTATCCTTTCTTACAGCGACAAGGGGGTCTAAGCGGTTCATCAGGATCATTTGCTTTGGATGTTGGCCTCACAGGATTTGTCTTTGTGCTGAAGCTAAATGACAATACATGGTTAAATTTTATGGGAAAAGACTTCTACATTCCCCTTTTAAGTCCAGCGACTGTAGATAACCTATCTAATGAGTCTGAATCTGGTGAGCTTTCTCAAATGAGTGAAACCGATACAGTACAGTCCAATGATATCATCAATGAGATAAGGAGCTTGGTCAGTGGCATTTCCTTAAAGAAAAATAGAACTTTAGAAACTAAAGAAGCTCAAGAAGTCATTCTTCAAGAGATTGAGAA
>JAULKM010000013.1:3104100-3116238 GCA_032355605.1 Rubia tinctorum
CAGCCGGGTTTATATAGACAGCCACTGCATTTGGCTGACAATCCCCTCAAACCATCATTTAGCGTGTTGGATGGAAGCGAATTTTTCAGGCATGACTTGAATACGCGAAGATATGTGCTCAACGAGGGTCAAGGTTTTCATCTATCTGACTCTTGATTCTATATTCAAGTAACACGGTGCCATCTGTTTTCTTTAGCCACCATGAAACTTTTAGTTAATAATTGACGCACGAACATTATGAAGTCTTGTGGCCATTGATTTGGATTAGATCTGGCATAGCTTGATGTTATGCTATGTCATCTATCTGACTCTTGAATCTATACTCAAGTAACACAGTGCCATCTGTTTTCTTTAGCATAGCCACTATGAATCTTTTAGTTAATAATTGAAGCACGAACAATATGTAGTCTTGTGGCCATTGATTTGGATGAGATCTGACATAGCTTGATGTTATGCTAAACCGTCTCCCTATCATGTCATCTGACTAAAGCCTTCTATGCAGATTCTCTACTTTTCAGCAATGGAATTGCCGAACAATTGACCTTGCGCGAGAAAGTTCTGAGATTGCTTGTGTCTGGACAGAGTGAAGCAGAAAGAAGTGGTTTGGATTTATCAGCACTCCTTGATTTGATGGAATGTTATACACCAGCCTCACATTGTCCTCAACAGACAGTCCTATCGTATCCGGAGCAGGCTCTTCTCGACCCTGAGATTCAACCTCCCTTAGTTTCTTTTAGTAGCGGATTTTCTGCTGAGAATCCGATCCTTGTTGACTTGAGTCACGATGTGTATCACCATGATGATTGGGTGTCACTCACCCGCTCAGCGGTGGAAATAGATGATGTATTTTCAACCCTCTCGGATATTCACTCGTCAAAGAACTCAATCAAGTTGAAGAAGCTCGAGATGGTGGTACCCTACTTTGATAGGTATTAACTGCTGCTGTCTTTTAAATATTATTTTTGCATGCTACTACGGTTTCCAATATTTTTTTTATTTACAGAGGAAGTGTGTTATCACACATTTGTTATGCTTAGAAAAGGCTGTTGTGCTCTTCTATTGCACTTTTACTATGTACCTGAGTTAATGAGGCAAGCACAAAGAGGGCCATTTTCCGAGCATGTCATAACATTTTCCTGAAATGTGTTTGGATCAATGAAAGCTTACCAATAAGTTTAAATTTATTGGCTTAGTTATGATTTGGACCATTTGGTCTCTGATTGGTTTGGTTGTTGCTTCATTCTTTTGTATTTTTTGTTTTGTTTTCTGCCATGTGAATAGATTATTATGCGACTTCTTGTTTGTGTCATATCCAGTAGTTTTGGTCAAGATCATGCTCTCCAATCATCATTGTATGACTTAATTAGGGTTTCACCTTATGTGTCTTTCACGTGAGGCAAAAGTTTGTTTCCTGAATCTTAAAGTGCCAGGGAGGGAGCGACGAAAAGTGAAAGAATACATGGTTCTATGTAGAGCTTATGTAGTTAACATAGCAGTGCCATTTGTAGTACAGATGAGGTTATTGTCTTTAAATATCATTCATAATGTGTATATCAGTTCTGTGTCACTCTAGACTCAAACGGCTAACTCTATTTGCTCTCCCATTTCCATTAAGGAGAGAGAATCGTTCATTATTCTTTTCTTTGATTTATCCTTCCTGATTTTTTTTTTGTAGTTTGCTTACACGAGTAATCTCATTTTGAAATCTTGTGGAACAGGAGAACAAAAAGATCAGCAAGAATTGATGTTACTGGACCATCTCCCAAGCAGTCTTTGAAAAGGTATTCGACAAGTTAGCCAACATTGTATATAACCTGATACTATTCGAACTGTTTATTTCTGACCCGTTAAACTGTTTGACAGTTCCGAGAAAGTGAACAAGGCACTATCTAAGAAGAAGAGAAGTTCAAAAGCTGTTTCAGATCGGGATTTTTACAGAAACAACTCGTTCCACGCCTGTGAAAGCCTTCTCTCAGTCATTATTGATAAGAAGCAAGATGGGAAAACCGCCATATATTCACTGAAAAAGTCTGGTCCCGTACTGCCAAAGGTTCTCACACAATTCTCTGCCAGTATTGCAGGAACGGGTCTTGCTGTTCTCTTCTCTGTCATCTGCAAGGTGGCTTGTAGTCGGGTGCCCTTCTGTGCTTCCAAACTCATGAGCGCGGGTCTGGGGATCGGGCTTGTTTGGCTTTCGTGGGCAGTAAATAAATTGAGGGATACAGTAATTACAATCAACAAGAGTTCAGAGGGGTTGGATTTGAGAGAGGAGGAGATTGTGCACAAGTTGGATAAAAGTGTAAAGGCGATCTATTTTCGGGCTGCTGCAATACTGGCATTTGCAGTTCTTAGGCTTGCATAAATGTGATTCTGAAATGTTCTTGAAATTGTTTGTTTGTGTTTTGGTTCTTTTTCTGAACTAATCAGGAGGAATGGTAATTTTTTTATATAAACCAGAACTATTTCATTCTTAATAATACTAATACATCTCATAAAGTTGTAAATGGGGATGGCAATAAAAAAAATTCCCTAGCTACGTAAGCAAGGTCCTAATTTGTAAATTTTACATACCCTAAATATTAGTACATATTAGGCTCATTTTTTTCAATTTGTTTCAAGCCCCTCTGCTCGCTCCCCCGAGAGAGCAGGCATAGAGGTAGTATTGATGGAGTTGGGACGAAAATGAATATGAAAACGGTACCCATTATAAGTAATGAGACAAGCACGCCCACTTGTCAAACCAGAACAATCAAAACTCATCAACTTGGTATTCTACTAGGATTCATCCTCGCTTTATAAAATCACACAACTTGGTATTCCACTAGGATTCATCCTCACTTTATAAAATCACACAGTTAAAACTAATTTGGTTATTGGGAGCGGATGCAACTAGTATACATACCTCAATACAGCCCATGTTCTAAGACAAAAAGATAATTAAGACAAAAAGATAATTAGGATACACGAGAGACAAGCATCATTCACTAACGGCAAACGCATATACGGCGCTATGAGAATCCAATCTTACCTTGACTGGACACCAACATGCGCTGTTACGTTGACAGAATCGATTAAAAAGTATTGTTAGGATGCGAGTTTATTGCGAGTTAGGATCATTCGTTTGTTAAGAAGGATTTGTTCCTTTCACAAGTTCGAGCTATTAGTAAGTAGATATACTTAACTAAAATTTTGAATAAAGATTTACTATAATAAATGTAATAAAGTTTTTTTAACTTAATATTTGAATATCATTTCTTATCGAATAGGGCATAAAACTAGTTTAATTTAATAAAATTAACAAATAAAATTGTATAGGAGTAATTATAATATATAAATGAATGAATCGATCTCAATATAGATTTGCTCTATTAACATTTTAAATGAGTCAATTCTCAAGTTGTTTGACTCGTTAACATGCCACACCAGAAAATGAAAGAATGAGACCAATTGCATTGGATATTGAGAAACTACAGTATACAGCTCAATGAAAATTTTGTTATTTAACGAGAGTTTCATGAATGAATTTCACATACAAAAATCAATTTGGCAACCTTTTGTACATAATAAAATATTTTCTATTTTAAAAATCAAACATTAATATAAATAATTTAAAAACTAGAATATCATCCAGTGTTACGGTGTTACATATAATCCCAAACACCATATAATAGAAATTGTTTGTTTGATGTTGTCAACCGGTGATATCTATAGTATATATTAAAGGAGGTCATTTGTCCACGTGACATTCACACGTAATTCTTACCACATGACATTCACACATAATTCTTACCACATGACATTCACACATAATTCTTACCACGTGGCATTCACACATAATTCCACGTTACTTTTTAAAATTAATTAAAATTATCATCCCAAGCACCCTATAATAAAAATTGTTTGCTTTGTGCTGTTAATCGGAGATATTAAAGTCATTTTCACTAATCTAAATCCAAGTTTTCTAAAAATAACACACCCTCTCCGTTTTTCTATTTACGACACCATTAGTTTAGGTGCTTGAATTTAGGTGAAGAAAATGAATGGATGAAATTGAATGTAGAAAGTAAAAAGTAGAATGAGTGGATGAAATTGAAAGAATATTGTCAAAAATGGAAAGAGTGTCAAATAAAAAAAATATCATTTATAGTAAGCGTGTCATAAATAATAAAACAGAGGGAGTATGAGATATTGTTAGATTCATCTTAACATATATTTTCTAAATATCAATTTTTTATACTAAATTGGTATACATAACTAGAGATATTGACTGTCAAAAATGATCATTGGAAATTGTGAAAAAAAAGGTCAATGGGACGGACAGTATATAATAGATGAAAACTAAATTAAATTCTATCAATTTAAAATTTACTTTGACTAAACCAAATATTACAAATCCACAATGTTATTTATGAGTCTGACCATTTCCAACCACAACTTAGTACCCAACCACCGATGATGATACACTCGATCATACTTAAGATGAAAATAATTGGAGAGTCAACAAGATATTTTGTACTCATTCTCTTGTGACTTTTTACACTGAAGTAGTCAATGCATGAATTTAGCGTACCAAGTGAAATTTTGTGCCAATAGCCAATAATATATAAATCTAGGGCCAAGAGGATAATTTCTTTGACTCTTCACTTTTGATAAGAAAATAAGGAATCATTTCCCTTGTAGGAAAGATTATAAATGTTAGTTACCTTATAAAATTAGTTATAGATTGTAATTTTCTTGTAGATTTAGAATTTTGTTCCCGTTAGACTTTGGTTTGTTATACTCATATATATTGTAATCCTCATTATTGATGAGATTTGTCATTGATATGATATCAATGCACCATTAATAAAGTTTCTTATATTTTATCATGGTATCAGAGCTTAAAAATTATGATACCTGAACCCTAAATAAATCTGTTGTCATCTTTCGTCAGAGCCGTCACCGTCAAGCCGCGTGTTACACTTCATGCGCCGCCACCGACGTTGACTGCCCTGCTGGTTGCTATTTTTCCGATCGCCGCTACCACTTCAACGGTTGCCGTGATCTGTACTACTCTGGAGTGACATTCACGCGCCACCGCCTGACTTTACTTGCCACTGTGATTCTACCTACCCGATTTTCCGATTTTGCAGCCGACGATCGCTGCAACTTCTTCTCCAGCTGCCGTGAACGTTTGTTGTCCGTACCTACCCGGATTCACACACCGCCGTGTTCGACCTAACGTACCGCCGATCATATGTGTTACTGATCTGCACTAATGACTAGTTCTGGTTCCAGTTCCGATGCTGCTGAGCAAGCCTGCATTGCTGCTGAAAGATTTTTTTTTAATGATTAACAATTTCATAATCTTATTCGCAAGTTGGGCATTCTTGATCAACATGCTCCAACTTGATGGAGGGTGATAAGGAAATAAGGAATTCTTTCCCTTGTAGGGAAATATTATAGATGGTAGTTACCTTATAGAATTAGTTATAGATGCTAATTTCCTTATAGATTTAGAATTTTGTTCTCGTTAGACTTTGATTTGTTATACCCATATATATTGTAACTCTCATCATTGATGAGGTGTGTTATTGATGTGATATCAATGCACCATTAATAAAGTCTCTTATATTTTATCACCTTTTGTTAAAATATTAGTTATAAATATTATTGATTATGCATCATTAAATAGTAATAAAATAACTTATAAAGTACATTTTTACTTTTAATTTCTTTGATGCATATAAATTTTTTTTACTTAATCCCCGTTCTGTTCAAGTTTTATTTAATTTCAAAGATCTAATTTAATTAATTTCAATTAAATAAAATCAATTTTTCATATAATAGTTTAACATGCAATTTTGAAATTAAATAAGAATTTAGTTTCATTATAAAACACTTACAATAGTTCATGTTAATTTCACCTTATCTGTAGATCAATTTAGTTATTTTTGAATTGATACTATTTATGGCTTATTATTTTTCATTTCAGTTTAGAAGGATAGATAAATCGTTATTTTGCAATTTATATTCTTGTTTCGTTTGACTATATTATAATTATCACACAATATGTGACCAAAAAAAGCATTGAGAGTTTGTGATAATATTTTTTCTAAGAAAAGATAAACAGAAGAATGAAGTGCTTATATAACCCTCAGTTCTTTGTTATGTGCAAATATAACCCCGATTTTTTTTGAAAGTGCGGTTGTACCCAAAGTCATTGAAATGAGCAGCTGTACCCAAAAAAATTAGGAGGAAAAAAGGGGTACTTGGGTATAAGTTTACATATTTTGGTTAGTCATGGGTATATCTGCACTTTTGAAAACCAGTCATGGGTATATTAGCACTTTTGAAAAACTGAGGGTTATATTTTCACTTTGCAAAGAATTGAGGGTCATCTAAGCAATTTACTCTAAACAGAAAGTAGTGGAATTTTGTCCAATATTTTCGGCCATACACAATTACTTTTTGGGGAAATGCAACAAACTATATGTTTCAATAAATTATTTTGCTTTAATTTCAATAGAGCTTTTGATTGAAATTAAAATTGACATAATAGAGATTTTCATAATGTAAAGAAAAATGCAGTTGCTGCATTTTCTCCAGAGAAATAGAAGGTGCACTTTATAATATGGTTATGCTATAACTATAGTACAATCCAATATCAATACTATTACATATAACCACTGCATATGACCTCCATTTCTACTAATGCATCTGATATAACAACATAACCTAGGAAATCTGAAAGGATGTTAAGCATATACACAGGCCAAAACTGAAGCTACAGCTCATTATCTTCCTCGCGGCGACCTCAGTCGCGAAGGCAATGGCGAGGCAGAGGGAGTCAGCGTCGTGCTGTTCCGTGGTGACTGGTTTATCCTCCCGGAACTCCTACGCGCTGGATCAGGCGACGGGAGATTCAGGCCCGGGGAGTACTGTCGCGAACTCTTGGGACTCGGGAGATCTTCTAGCGCGGTCAGGACATCGGACATCCTAGGCCGGAGTTTGGGATCAGGGTTTATGCATTGTAGGGCTAGGTTAGCAGCTGTGAATGCCCCTTTCTGAGGGTACTGTCCCTCCAGTTTAGTGTCCATGATCCTAAAGAGCTTCCTTTTGTCACCTAGGTATGGCTTTGCCCAGTCCACAAGGTTTTGCTCTATACCAACCTTGTCTTTGTCAACAGCCCTTCGCCCCGAGAGCAACTCAAGCAGGACGACGCCAAAGCTGTAAACGTCGCTCTTTGTTGTCAATCGTCCTATTCATTATTTACGACATAATTTAGTATACGAGATCGCAGATGTAAACATCAAACAAGCATCAATGTAAGTATAGAAACCTGTGGCGACATATTCGGGTGCTGCATAGCCATGTGTTCCCATTACTTGGGTGGATACATGAGTCCTGTCACCAGTTGGACCTGCCTTAGCTAAACCGAAATCAGATAACTTTGCATTGAATTCCTGCAAATAGCGCGGCTCAATCAGCAACGAATGCAACACGGTTCGATATAAAGAACAGCCAGTGCAACAAGAACGAGACGATTTGAAAGTATACCGAGTCTAGAAGAATGTTCGAGGCCTTAAAGTCTCGATAGATCACTTGCTCCTCTGCATCATGCAGGAAAGAAAGACCTCTAGCAGCACCAATGGCCACTTTCATTCTTGTTGTCCACGAGACCGGTTGTGCCCCTCCTGCGAAACAAAATATGTTAATCATTAAGCGATCTAAGCACGTAAAGAAAATGTTCATCCAACTGCAAAACATACTTCTGAATAAGTGATTCTCCAGGCTTCCTTTAGGCATGAATTCGTACACCAAAAGGCGATTCTCACCCTCAGAGCAATACCCGATAAGCTTAACAAGATTAGGGTGTCGAAGTTGCCCCAAATAGTTCACTTCAGTCTGTAATCGACACATCTCAATCAGTAATCAAGAAAGATCAGCAATGCACACGAGCACAATTAAATCGATAGTTCACTTGAGTCTGTAATCGACACATTTCAGTCAGTCATCAAGAAAGATCAACAATGCACACTAGCACAAAAAAAATCAATAGAGCTCACCAACCACTCCTTGTGGCCCTGGAAACCCTCCGGCTTGAGCCTCTTGACAGCGATCACCATTCCAGAGCCGGGCCTCGCAGGAGTAAGGGATACCTCATCGATCCATCCTTTGAAGACACACCCGAATCCACCTTCCCCGAGGAGGCTGTCAGGCCGGAAGTTCCTCGTGGCGTTCTTAAGCTCGCTAAACGAGAAGGGCTTAGCATGAGGGGATAACAACACTTCATAGTCAGATCTCGGAGTGGGGATACTATCAACACTACTGCTCTTTGCGCTGTGAGACGGAAGTGTTAAGCTCGAAGGCACCGAAGAATGGCTCTTCTTGCTATGAACTTTGATCCCCTCTGAAGCTACAAGCAATCATACAGAACAAAATGTCCTAAATTGTCAGCATACAAAATAGACAAACAAATCTCTGGTCTTAAAACCCAAGTACAATTCTCTAAACAGAAATCTTGTGTAATAGGGAGATTATCATTTCCGACAAACTTTGAGGTTCTTTTTGCGTGACTTTAAACACAAGAACACCATAATAGCAAGCTTGACTCTTTCAAACAATACAATCCCTATAAAGCATACTTGACCAAAAACAGAGAAAAATCTAGAATTGCAGATATCACATAGTACAAAACATAATTGAGTAACAAGAAACAAGACAACCTTACCAATAATTGATCACAAATATAGACACCAACAACACAAAATTAGCAAGAAAAGTTAAAGACAACAAAAAACAGTGATTGAAAAAGGGGGAAAACCCAAATCATTCAGCTCAATCGCCACAAATGAATTCAACAGAAATCCAATAAAGACACAAACTTTAAGCCAAACAAGAAAACCCCACCAAAAAATCTTCAAAAAACAAACATAAAATCGTAGAAGAGCCCATTACCAGGGCTCAGCTGAGAATCAACTCTTGCTGAAGATGAACCCAAACAGTTTCCCATGATTACAGACAGAGATCCACCTTTTTCCCTATTTTTCTGTACCAATTTCAGAGGAATCTCAGAAAACGAGAAAGATTCTTCTCTTGGTTGAAGAGATAAGGGATGGAACAGTAAGGAATGAAGCGAAGAAGTGAAGAAAAAGGGGATTTTTTTGAAGAAAGACAGAAGTAGGATGGAAGAAGAGTGGAAGGTGGGCAGATACAGAGGCGTATATAAATGGTAGTAAGTTTTTAACTGTGTGATGAAATTCCAGAAAATGCTCGCCACCACCTCACAAACCTTGTGGAAAACAAAACCAGTATTCACATCATGATTATGAACTGGATTACAATGCTATCTGATTACGAGGTTAACTTTTCTTGTTTTTCTTTTTAACATTCACCCCGTTTCTGCCGACACAATGCCAAGTTTGAAGTTTCACTTGTATCGAAGTAAAGAAAATTAACGAAATATTATCTAGAACAAAAATACTACTCCCTCGTTCGCATGTCATTGGCCCACTTTCCATTTAAAATGTTCAAATAAGTTTGACACATTCCAAATATAGAATGGTTTAAGGAAATTTTCGTAACAAGTAGTTCCATTTACTTTTTCTTCTTCTCATTCATTTTGCTCTCATTTTGCTCCACACAATTGGTATCTGCTAACAAATTGTGTCAAAAAGTGAAGTGCCAAAATTAATTGAACAGAGGGAGTACTCCCTTATGTTGTTCACTTGTTTTTTTAACATTATTCTCTGTCAAAATTTAACCACATATTTAAATAGATATATTATGAACTACAACATTATCATACTATGTACTGTATGTTATATTGTTGAATTCGTCGTAACAAGTAGTTTATAAATATCAATCTTTTATTTACCGTTATTATATGTAGGTGAATATATTAACTGTCAAGCATGTTTCTTAAATAGCGTGATAATGATTGTTGTGCAATTTAATCTGGGACGGGGGGAATAAATAAAAGATAAAGTCTGGGAAAAGACCGTGGGGTTGACTTAGAATTATAAAAGGATACAAAGTTTTAATTGCAATATTAAAAAATTATTATGTAAATTGCAGTAGTTATAAGTCGTGAAAACTTTATTTTGAATTTTTCTAATTTGCAGTTTAAACATTGGTTTTTCCATAATTTATGGAAATATCGTCTTCTAATATACAAACTCTTGATTTAATTATTAAATATATTGATTGTTGAAAGATATATCTCACACCAAGAACTAAATGAATTAAATATAAGGTTTTGGTCACCTACACTTAGTGTCAATTGCTTTTAACATGGAAGCCCAACTTACCTTGAAATTTAACATAGTATAGAGCTCAGATTGAGTTATTGGCCCGATGTGTGTATCCCTTTAAATTGCCAGATATGAGTCGTTGAGTGTATTTTCACGTAAGCACTTGCTTGGGTGTTGAAATATATATTAACATAGATTTCTTTAGGAACTAAATGAGTTACATATAAGATTGTGGGTTATCTCCACTTAGTATCGATTAATTTCAAGATAGAAAATCAGGATACATTGAAATTTCAGGTGATTTTGATGTATTGTTATGTGAAGTTGGACACATGGAATTCCAAACGCTAAATATGGATTAGTGGAGGGTTGAAATTTTTTTAAAAAAAGAGGAGGGGATAAAATAGAAGAAATAAATGGGAAAAGGGAACGAAGTTGAGTGGTTGACTTTTAGTACTATTATTTTCTCTTGTTGTTTGTATTTGGGGGGTTGGCGATTGGGGGGAAAACGACAGGACCGTGTCTCCACGTCTGCGTCGTTTCGTTCATCACACGCTCACCGTGACGTGCGTTTTGCCTTTGCTTTCAATTTTTCCTTCTTTTTAGTCTCCTTAGCCAAGTCAAACCTTTGGCAAAATAAATCCGAGTTGTCTAACTTAAACTCGAGAGAATAGATAAAATGAGTATGAATAACAAATTAAATAGATAGTTGAAAATGTGGGTTGGAGGAATGTGTTTGAAGATTTTTCACGGATTCTAATATACCGGATGAAATTCGGGGATTTATCCACATGAGTTGACATATAATCTTATATGAGTCAATATATGGGGTTTTGAAAGCCACGAGTTTGCCCACATGAGTTGGCATTTAAACTTATATTGGTCAATTTATGGGGTTTTGAAAGCCGTGAGTTTACATATATGGGTGATATATAAACCAGATCAATCTATGGGTTCAAACCCGCGAATTTATCCATATGATGTGTCAATATATGAGTTGAAACTCACGGATTCACTCATTTTGACCGCAGATTTGGTGATTTTCCACCCACAATTTGAGCGGGTCCCAATTTGACCTATTTTTTATACATTATAAAACAATTCAAAATGAGTCATAATAACCATCTTTTTTTTAACTGCTCATATTACCCTTCCCACATTCAATTTGTCCGTTCGTTTGATACCCCTAACCTTTTAGTGAATTGGAATTGATTCAATGTTTAATCCACCACTCTTTATTTAATAGTTAATACTAGAAAGATTCAATGCTTAAATCATACTATTATTATAAATTAACTTTTAAAATTAATTTACACTGTAATTTTTTAATCTGTAATTATTTATGAAAGTGTAATTATGATGATTTCAGTTTCAGTAGGTGTACTCTATTGATGGTGTAGTCTCTAACTATTCAAATTAAATTTGAATGAATTTAAGTAACCGTTTCTCCTATTTTGATTCTTTTGAATTATGATGTTTGTATTTTATTTTATTTTTAAAAAATAATCATTCCAAGATGGTGGAAAAAACTCTCAGCGGCGATTACAGTGAGTGGAATTGACATCCAACCTAACTAGCTTATGGCAATAACTAATGTATTGCAAGGATATCTAAAATTCATGTCAACCAGACTGATCGTATATACTATTACAGATCAGAAATCCAATAAAAACTATAAAATCGCCCTCGTGATATTAACTTGCTTCCCGCAAAAATCATGACCACTTTGTAGGGAGAAGTTATCACGCATCAATATCACCATGTCAAATAGGGATTTCTACAACTGTAATACTACTTGATCCAACCACAATCTATGTTACCCAAATTGTAAACACCTTGAGAAACACAGATCTGATGAATCCAAATTAATGGAGACCCAAAAATAAAATCACAAACAAAATTA
>JAULKM010000013.1:3131711-3146572 GCA_032355605.1 Rubia tinctorum
TGAGACATTCTCATTATCTTCATTGTTGCTTAAACCTGCGGGCTATTTAAGTTTCAATTTCCTTTGTAGACGTACCCCGCGGGCTAGACGTTTATAGAGAAACCTTGTAAGTGTACCCTGCATGCTAGACGCTTATAAGTCGAGTTGAGTGTACCCTGTGGGCTAGACGCTGCGATTCATGCATTTATTTGAGTTGGGCAAAATTCTCAAATAAATAAAGATCCGATTTTCCGCAACTCAGAGTTTTCGCAAGGAGATTCATATCATATAGAGTTTAACTAAACTTTGTACAAGAAATTATGTGTGGAGTACCCATTACGATTAATTGTTATACCGTACCCTTGGAGTACAATGATTGTATACTCCCTCTGATTTCTTAACAATGGCTCCTTTTTCTGATAATTTTTCAAAGTATGTTTGACCACCGATAACTTTAGTTTCATACAATAACGGACTGTAAAATTTTACTTTTAAAAAAGTACATGTTACGGAAAATCCAAAGACACCACATATAACGTCCGTTATTGTATACAATTAAAGTTATTGATGGTCAAACATGCCTTGAAATTTTTTGCAGTCAAACGGAGTCAATGTTAGAAAACCAGAGGGAGTAATAAATATGTTAGAATGTAAATATATATAAATGCATATAATGATGCTACATTTAAATTAATATTTAGAAATTATATGTTAGGATGGATTTAATAATATTTTAAATGATAGTATTATCGTTTATATAGTCATTTAAATATGTGGTTAACGTTCAATGATTTTAATTTAAAAAAATTGTGCAAATTTAGTTGGGACATGGCGAATTTAGCAGTTTTCGAAAAAGGAGAAGTTAACCTGGTAACAAGAAAATTAAAAAATATATAGTTAATAAATTTGGAAAAGTATTATACTCATCTAGTAGTTAGTTTTTCAACTTTCATACATGCCATTACATGAAGGTATTTTTTTCGACATGATTATGTAAATTTTAATTGACATAAAATATTATTACCTCCGTTTCGTTGGCTTTGGAATCATAGACTTAGATGATTTGATTTAGGTGAATGATATGAATGGATAAATTTGAGTTTAGAAGAAAAAAAGAATGTGTGAATAAAATTGAATGAATGTTGCAAAAATAACATGTCAAGCCTATGAAAACAACTCAAAAACAAAATTGTATCAATCCCAATAAAACAAGGATCGACTTAACATCTGATACTTATAGAATGTTATACATATAGGTAAATATAAAAGAATACTCTATTTTTAATAACACCATTGAATTGCATTTTACTCTTCTACTATCGACTTTTTTTTTATAAAAAAAAATCATTCCAAGATGCTGGGAAAAATGCCCAACGACGATTATAATGAGTGAAATTGACATCCAACCTAACTAGCCTCTTGTAATAACTAACCTATTGCAAAGATATTTAAATAACATGTCAACCAGACTGATCGTCTGTATTATTACAGATCAGAGATCCAATAAAAAACTGTAACATCCCCCTCAGCGATATTAACTTGCTTCCCGCGAAAGACATGGCCACTTGGCAAAGAGAAGCGTATCACGCATCAATATTGCTGTGCCAAACATGGATCTTCTACAACCTAACACCACTTGATCCAACCACGATCTATGTTGTCCAAATTGTAAACACCTTGAAAAATACAGATTTGACACAAATCCGACACAGATGTGACGTATCCACATTAATGGAAACCCAAAAGTAAAACCACAAACAAAATTACGAACACACAATCTGTAAAACAGATCAGGAATAATACATCAACGTAAACAACTAAATCGATCCATCATAATGAACACAATGATCTAATCGATCAGGTCGAAGAACAAAACTAATCTGTGGAGATAAATCTCACACTTATTGAATAACATAAACATAAATTAAAATAAACTGTTGTTCCCCATCTTCCCGAAGGGAAAAATTGAAGAAGAAGAAGAAGAATGGTTGCGGTGCAGTTAGGTTTTTTTTGAAGGAGAACCTCTTTTCGGAAGAAGTTTTAAAATTCTACTATCGACTGCTCATATAATGAGAGTAGTGACTCTGAGATATATTTTAGGGATATACACAAATATAACCCTATATAACTTTAGTAAGTGCACATATAACCCTGAGATAGTTTTTAGTGCACAAATAACCCTAACTTATTTACATAAGTGCAAATATAACCCTAAAACTATATTCCAGCATTGACTGGTCCTTTTCGGCCATTGACTGACTGGAAATGATCAAAATACTCTTACAGTCTGAAGCAAAAACTTGAAAGATAAAAATGCCCTTTGTCTGATGTTCTGCCACTACCACTTCCAGGTTGCCGTTGGTGAACTAGCACCTGCTCCAATCCCACCACTCCAATCTTCCACCGCCACCCCCCTCCACCGTCAGCCACCCCCACCTTCCACCCCTTCCATTCCCGCCACCCCCACTGCCAGACCCACCACCGCCACCACTACCCAGCCCTCCCCTCTGCCACCAGCACCACCCAACTCCACCCCCAAAGCTGAAGAGTCAGCCGTTTAGAGAAACAAATCAAGAGCTCCAAAGCTTCGCTAATTCAACAGCGAAGCGACACCGATCGACGTGGGGGTTAGTAGCTAAGTGGTGCCAATCGACGGGAGGGTTAGCAACGAAGCGCCACCAATCTCCATAACGCTTACCAACGTGACCAGCGCAGATCGACAGGAAGAGGGGTTGGGGGTGGCGGTGGAAGAAGAAAAGGTACAAGAAGAAGAAAAAGTTGAGGGGGTGGCGGTGGCGGTTCTGGAGATTGGCGGGAAGAGGGGTAGCTGGGAAGAATAAAAGGTAGAAAAAGAAGGAAACAAGAAATATTAGAATAGGAAGGGTTATTTTAGGGTTCACATTTATTTTTTGATTTTTTGAAGGGGTAAATTTGTCTTTTTTATTATAATATGGTCTTAAACTGTCGGAAAATGTTATATTTGCACATACCCTGACTATCTAGAGTTATATTTGCACTTTAAATTATCACATGATTATATTTGCATTTTATGTGAATTAAGTAGGGTTATATATGTATTTTTCTCTAGATTTTTAGGATTCCAAAGGACACTTGCTTATATATTTATTGAAGATAAGTTTTTTAATTTTTTTTATATTTTTTTAAATTTTGAATACTTGATATTTTCACAATTATTTTTTATCTGACGATTCTGAACGTGGCCCAATAATTTGAAATGAAAGTAATTTGTTTTTCTAAAAGTGATTAAGGCAGTTGATTTGAGTGTGAAAGATAATTATGAGAAGAAATTTAAAGGAAAAAAGGGAAGAAAGTGGGAGGGGTTTTTAGCGAGGCCCAAGTTCCGAAAGAGATTGATGAGTTGAGAAGATGAAGCTTAATGCGCTCTCTTTTTTTGTTGATTAAAAATTCGTCATCATTTCAACTCGAGCGGCTACCCCGCCAATCACATCTTGCCAGCTGTAATTTCACTTCATCTGAATGCCAATTTTATTTCACCTTTTTTTTATTTGAGTCAATTTCTTGAAATGATGAAACTGCAAAGTCCTTGACTTATAACTACGCACGTTACATAATAAATTTTAATATTGCAAATAGAATTTGTTTACTTTTCATAATTTTAATTCAACTTTATTTTTTTCATATGCTAATGAAAAAAATGGGCTCTCTTGAAATTTTGCCCTTTTATTTTCAATCGAGCCAAAGTATATAATATTTGTCATTTTTTTCTTCTACTTCATCCGTTCAGCTATTATTGACATATTTTTCATTTTGAGATGTTCATTTTATTTTGACACATTCCTAATGTATCATGGTTTAAGGTAGTATTCACCATACATTTTACTTTTCCCTTTCTTCATTCATTTTGCTTCATATAATAAGCATCTTCTAAAAACTTGCATCTGAAAGTGATGTGTCATATTTAGCTGAACAGAGGGAATAATTCAAAAGATCAATGAAAAAAGGGAATTAAACGAATGGAAATCAAGTGGGCCTTTTATGCCACAATTCCGAACAAAAACACATGTCCAAATGATCATTATCTAGTACTGAAATCCAATGATCATATCTACAGTTAGCTTTCCTTGGAGCTCGATCGATCAACTTTTTTTTTCATTCTTTTCTTTTGTTCAAATATAATAATAATAAGAAGGCAATTTCTTGGCAACTCTTAAGTGGCTGATTACCTTAGTTTAGGCTATTTGGAATTTGATTTGCATTGCTGAAAAGAAAGAAATATTTTGCGTTCGGGTTGGTGGATTTGGAAATTAAAGAATGGAATTACAGTTGTTGAGGCCTACTATTTAGCGTAGTCATGTTGATACGATATGTTTCTCTCTGTCAGTTGATCATGATTTTCATGGAGAAATGAATTAATATCTTGAGAGTGATGTTACGATTTTATTAGATCACTAATTTGTAATAGTACATACGATCATGTCAAGAATCAGTGTGACTGACATGCGATTTAAATATACTTGCAATAGATTAATTATTGTAAGAGTCAAATTTAAGATTTTTTTACTAAACAAATAGTTAAATCACACAAAGGGGGTGGAACCCCCACGGGACTCACACAAAGTGAGATTCCACCTGACAGGGAAGAGGGGAATCGAATTCGAGTTGCACTTGGCCGAACACATTGCCCTGGTCACTAGGGGGTAATGCATATGGATAAAAAAAATTTACCACCACATTTCATTCATGGTGCCTCACACAAAGGGGTGGAACTACCACATGACTCACACAAAGTGAGGTTCCATCTGACATGGAAGAGGGGAATCGAACCCGGGTTGCACCTGGCCGGACACATTGCCCTGATCACTAGGGAATAATGTATATGGATAAATTTGTTTACCACCACATTTTCGTTCATGGTGACTCACACAAAGGGGGTGGAACTCCCACATGACTCACACAAAGTGAGGTTCCATCTGACAGGGAAGAGCGGAATCGAACCCGGGTTGCACCTGGCCGGACACATTGCCCCGGTCACTAGGCCAAGTGGTTTGAATATGGATGCTTGAGTACTCGTATACTCCCTTCGTCCCGCTATAAATTGCTTAATTACTTTTCTGTGATCTTCAATGAGCATGTTTGATCGTAAATATCTCTAGTTACCTATAATTATACAGCATAGAAAATTAATATTTATAAAATAGATGTTAAGATGATTCTAACAATATCTCACGTAATATTTTTATTATATATAGATTAATTTATATTTACAGTAAGAGTTTACAAAGTTTGACTTAAAAAAAGTAATTAAGCAATTTATAGTGTGAACGATGTATTATGATACATAAATTTTAATAAAGAAAGTGGTAGTAAAACTGATTTAGATCTTTGACTCAAGTAAATGAAGGTACTTTCCCATAACCTCCTATGCCAATAGTGGAAGTGCAATATCTAGGCACAACTTTATTAATATTACAAACAAAAAACCTACCTAAAGTAAAACGCTCTCTAAGTACACTTTGATTAGTTAATCTTGTTTTTTGCTTTAAGCTCATTACATACTTTTTATTATGAACTAGTATCTAATTATATTCAATAGGCGCTCCTGTACTCTTCCTTTTCACTAAGTTAAGTTGGACTAATTAAAAGGTGAATAGAGATAATGATTAAATCATGGAAAGAGATTTATAAGCCAAGACAGATTAACTAAATGGAATTACTACTATTTATCTTATTTTGAAGTGGATCAATTGCATTTGTATTCTATTCAATTCATTTTGGATCTGCTTATAAGTTATTTTTCTTATCAGAAAAAAACTTTTTTAGTGTTTGGTAAATTGCTAAAAATTAACTAATTTTGAAAGCATAAGGTATTGAAATTTAGTTTTACCTAATCAACTTAATTTTGACTCCGTGTTCCAACATAACCTATCTAACCAAACATGTAATAAATCAAAATAAAACACACAAAACTTGGTTACGCAGTTCGGTGAAATCCACCTACATCTGCGGAGCCTGACCCAGTTAAGAATGAATCCACTAATCAGAAAGATATACAAAGTACATCATACAATTATACTTATCTTCTAATTATTCATGTGTGAATTCTGCAAGTTCCCCTTGCTACTGATCCGCCTTGATCAGACTCCCTCTGACCTCGAAACTCGTCGACGCTGGATCTCCTCCTCCTGAGTAATTAAGGTATACGATTATGAACTTGATCAACATGTTACGGTATGTTGGAACATATGTATATTGACTCTCGCAATACTCTCTTAAATATATAAAAATATGTGTGCAGATTTTGGCAATTCAATTCGTAAGGATTGCAGCTGTAATGTTCAATATATATAGTCCATTGAGCAGATCAGAATCCTCCATGATTATCTCCACAATATTCTTATTCCTTGTCTGCTTATGAAGCATATCCAAGTTCCTTAAATGAAGCGATTTTCCTTATCTCAAATATCTCATAATATTCTATAAATCAAATTCCACAACTGTAGGGATTTTCCATAAATCTATTATGCTTCATAGACGTATGAATCAATATTGCACAATCTCGATATTTTCATTAAAATAATAATCACCCAATATCAAATCCTCAGCTTTCCATATGTTTCAACATGGAAAGTTTTTCTTTTTAAACTTAGTTCACAAATGCCAACATAATACATAATGAAAACCACATGACTTTACAATCTCCCCCTTTGGCATTTTGTAGACTCAACCATTTTGGAATCTAGATCCGAAAGAAATACTTTCAATTTCACAACATAAGTCTTCCAGAAACACCTTATGTTGGAACATATAACAATCACTGAGTATGAATTAAATAATAATACCAAAAAAATGTGAGCCAGAAATCCATAATTAATTCAAATTACAAACAAAAAATAATATCTAACAAACTCCAAAATATTCTCTCCACGGGGTCATGAATATGCCAAAGCCAAAATAACAACATAAATAATAGAAAAATATCAGAGAATATGATCCCCCTGAAACCAAACTATGACTATGTTGAAACATATCCCTTTGGACATATCAGTTCTGATCAGGACCAGCAACCTGTGCTTCTAGCTGAGTCTTCTCCCCCTCAATTCTAACCTTCTCAGTTTTCAGTGCTGCAATCTGAATAGTGATAGCCCCCAACCTTGCATTCATAGCCATTAGCTTGGCTTGTTTCTCATCACCGCATAAGTAGAAGCTGAGGCATTGGGGTTCCAGGGAAGGTCCTTAACATGCTTCATCTCAAAAGTCTTCTTGTTAGGCTTGAGAGTCTCAATCTTCACAATCTCATTTTCAAGATACCCCCTTACTTTTAAATTCTTGGCCAATGCAAAAATAGGACCTGGATATACTAGAGCATGATTGGCCTTAGGAGAGATGACTTGCCTCACTATGCTTTGCTGTATGAGCAACCCTAAGTTGATGGGCTTCTGTGTTCCAACACAGTACAACAATTTAGCAATTTCCTTGGTGAGAGCAGTAGTGTTGGTCAGAGGCATCCAACAATTCACAGCAATCTGATATAATCCAAAAAACCTAGAAGATAAACATAATTCTTGAGAATGTCCCGTTGCCGACCACTCAGATTTATAGCCACTAGAAATTTTAGCCATAATTTTATTATCGGTAACACCTAACTCCTTTGAAAAACTCCATCAAAATTTGGGGTCTTTAAACCAAGCAACATGTTAATCTTTTCAGCAGAAAAATTCATAATTTCCCCCCTCACAAATACTCTATGAAACCACGGGGAATCTTCCTCCAGATTACCACCCATCAGATTGCAATACACCTCACACACAAGCTGTTTATTATACTCATCATACAGAGTAACATCAGTTTCAATCCCAATCATCTTGACAAAATCAGAAAAACCACTAGACTTATATGCCTCCAAAGTCTACTACTCTCTAAAGTATAATCTTCCTTTGAGAAAAAATCTCCCACATCTCCTCACAATCATTGTGAAAAAATATAGTGGAGATAGCATCACTTACTGGTGGTGGTGGCAGTGCAAACTTATTCTTGGGTGATGAATCAGAACCAACCTTCTTACTCTTCTTGGCTAGTTGAGATGAATCAACTGTTGGCTCCTTTCTTTTAGCTTTCATCAGCCTGGTCTGAATAAACTCATCCAATACCTTATCACTTGAATATGTCAGGTTTGGTTCGTGTGTTGGAACATGATCTGATTCAGGTGCTTCCTCCTCACCCTGCTCAGTCTCTGCAGTTTCCTGTGTTCTAGCATAGCTAGATTCATTTGACTCTTCCTCAAGTGTTGGAACATACTCTTCTCTCTGAGCAGTATCTAAGTGCTCTGTCTCATCCCCAATAGCCCTAATTATGGGGTCATCTCCCCCTCTCTTTTCAACCTCAGAAGCTTCCACATCATCATAAGCTGATCCTGCATACTCATAGTCCATCTGCTAGTCCCGATCTCCCATATTATCACCAGTACACCCAAGCGCTTGCTCATCAAAATCCATAGGATTTTCAGGTTCTTCTTCTTGGTATGTTGGAACATACCCAACTTCTTCTCCTTCTTCACTGTCAGATGACCCAATTACTACAGGCTCTATTGCCCTGAGTTCTTCATACCTTCTTGCAGCCACATAATTATACAAAACAATCTTCAGGTAATCAGAAGATCTGATCACCTCCAAGCCTTCAGCCTCATTCTCATCTATCTCCTCAATGTGAACACAATTCAGACCAGGAGCATAACAAAATACATGGAACATGTCCTTCCCTCTATGCTTCCCATATGCACTTCTCAACAACATAGGGTTATAATTTTCAATATCTTCCAACCCTCCTGTAACACCGGCCAGTACCTCATCTATGTCCACCTTTAGAAAATTTCCTTTCAAGCTTTTAAATTTTGTCTATGGTGACTCTATTTGCTTGCACCAATTCAAAAAATTCATCCATAGACTCGAACCCTCTACCTTCCCAAACTATGTGAGGAGTTCCAGGATTTGTTACCTTTTGATACTGAGACTTCCCTTTGCTCGGTGCATCATCCTTCTTTTCTGGTTCGCCGGAGGTGAGTTGTGGAAGATGTGCATGCTCTTGGTTCATTTTTCGACCATTGTAGCTATTTTGAGCATAATTTCGGCAAGGATTTTTGGGGGTTTTTGAAGAAAAATACACCCATATCTCGGCAATGGATTCTCCAACATAAGTTCCAAATTTGAAATTTTGGTAGAGAAGAAGGAGTATGTAGCCGAAAAAGAGGGAATGTGGAGGGATGGAAAGAATTTGAACCAAAATTAACTTCTACCTTTTTCATCTCTCAACCCGTGTAAACTTTTTCCCTTTCCAAGACACATCATTATCTTTCTTCACTTGTCAACTCATATCAAACTCTTTGAACTTCCAACATACCTTCCCACTTTCTAATTTTTAATTTTTTCTATTTTTTGTGTGTTTTTCAGTATTTGTTTACATAAAAGAACAAACCAGCAGGGATTATAAAACATTGTACAGAGGCAATTAGAGAAATACCTCATACCCGACACACACCTTGTTGTCTGAGAAATTCAAAAGTTGCAGTGTCCAACGACTTAGTGAATATATTTGCATACTGCTCACATGTTGAAACATAGGCCACCACAATCTCCTTTCTTTCAACCAGATCTCTAATAAAATGACTTCTTATGTCAATATGCTTTGTTTGTAACAGCTGAACAAGATTCTTAGAGATGTTTATTGCACTTTTGTTGTCACATAAAATCTTTAGAGGCCCTTGTTAAATTCCACAATCATTCAACATTTGTTTCATCCATAATAATTGTGCACAACAACTTCTAACAGCAAGATACTCAGCTTTAGCAGATGATAAGAAGATCGAATTTCACTTCTTACTGTACCAAGAGACCAAATTCATGTCATTAAAGAAACAACCACGGTAGTACTTTTGCGATCATCTGCATTACCAGCCCAATCAGAATCACCGTAGCCAATAAGACCTGAATCTTGATTCTTAGAATGCCAGATATTATAATCAGAAGTCCCACTACCATACCAAACAACCCTTTTGACTGCAGTCAAATGTGATTTCATTGGACTAGCCTGAAATCTTGCACACACGCCTACGCTGAAACATATATCTGGTCGACTGGCTGTAAGATATAAGAGACTCCCAATTATACTCCTGTATACTTTTTTAATCAATTGGAACACCTTTATCGTCCTTCCCCATTTTTTTGTAGCCATCATTGGAGTGCGTACAACTTGAGAACTAATCAGTCCAAATCTCTTTAACAGATTCAAGGCATACTTGCTCTGACTTATGAACAACCCATTTTTTTCTCGTTTTACCTGAAATCCTAGAAAGATGTGAGTTCACCAACCATGCTCATTTCAAATTCGGCATTCATCAGATATATGAAATCTTGTACCATAAATGGTACAGTAGATCCAAACACAATATCATCCACGTAGATTTGTGCAATCAAAATGTTTGAGGATTTATTCAGCACAAATAAGGTGCAATCTACTCCCCCTCGACGATACCCTTTCTTAATGAGAAAGTGTGTCAGTCATTCATACCATGCTTTAGGTGCCTGTTTTAGACCATATGATGCCTTCTTGAGTCGATACGCGTGATGTGGATAGTGAGGATCTTCAAAACCTTTACGTTGTTCTACATACACCTCTTCATTGACCACCCCATTCAAAAACTCACTTTTGACATCTATATGGTATAATGTGAAATTCAGAGTGCATGCAATAGCAAGTAAGATCTGAATGCTCATCTTCTAATTATTCACGTGTGAATTCTACAAGCTCCCCTTGCTACTGATCCGCCTTGATCAGACTCCCCCTGACCTCGAAATTCATCGACGCTAGATCTCCTCTTCATGAGGAATTAAGGTATACCATTCTGAACTTGATCAACATGTTACGGTATGTTGGAACATATATATGTTGGCTTTCGCAATAATCTCGAAAATATATATAATCCGTGTGCAGATTTTGGCAGTTCAATTTGTAAGGATTCCAGTTCAATATATATAGTCCATTGAGCAGATCGGAATCCTCCATGATTATCTCCACAGTATTCTTATTCCTTGTATGCTTCTGAAGTATATCCAAATTCCTTAAATAAAGGGATTTTCCTTATCTCAAATATCCCATAATATTCTATAAATCCAATTCCACAATTGTAGAGATTTTCCATAAATCCATTATGCTTCATACATGTCTGAATCAATATTGCACAATCTCCATATTTCCATAAACCAATATCACGCAATATCAAATCCTCAGCTTTCCATATGTTTCAACATGGAAAGTTTTTCTTTTTAAACTTAGTTCACAAATGGCAACATAATGCATAATGAAAACCACAAGACTTTACAGGTATTTTTGGGGAGAAAACATAACCTAATTTTGAAATTACTAATATTTCTCCATACTTTCAAAATAAGCTGTCTTTGCTTATAATCACAATTATACTAAAGACGGCCTTTATTAGCCTACATAGATTCGTGAATATCTCTAACTTCAACTATTTGAAACTTTTCTTTGTTTGCCGTCCTCACTTTAACCAAGTTTTTTTTGGTCGGTTGCTCTTTAATCCCTTCCCATTAATTTTCAAAATCATGCTTATGATTGTATTGTCTTTATCATCGGGTCAAGAAAGTAGAAATGCATAATTTTGAAACGTGAATTTGGCAACCTAAGAGAAAAGAGTAACAAAAAAAAATGATTTTTATAATTAACTACTATATTTCCCAACATTACATTGATAAACCTACAAGCACAAGCTCTATTAACATTAACTGACAGAGTAGAGTATCAATCATATTTTTTCCTGTTATTGATCTTTATTGATATATTAGTCTAAGTTCTATATATTACATGCATGGGAAACATACCAACTAAGGTGAATTATCACTCTTTCATGATATTAAAGATTCAGAGTCCAAATACCGATCATAGTGAGAACAAACTATCTTCCCGAGAAAGACAGGGCTGAAACGCATCAACAAGATTTGCAGCTTCAGATTGATGAGCATTTGGTGTTTTTGTCATATACATACACACACACATATATATATATAATACCTAAGTATTTCTTTTAATCCTACATTTCATGTCAATGGCAGATGTAATAGGGGCATGTAGGGGGTTTCAACCCCTTCCATAGTAAAAATTATAAGGAATATTTTGAATTTCCCCCCTACAAATCTCCCAATTTGAAAAAATAAAAATTTCCACCATCCTTCACTATATATTTCCTATTTTCGTACCTGTTCATCTTTTGCCATTTGAAGAGTCATAGCTTGTTTAACATGAAGTGACGGTAATCCAAAAATATATAATAGATTTTAGAATTCCCTTAATGAACCTTAAATAAATATAGAAAAAGTGCATATAATTAATTTAACACTGCAACGAAGAGAGATGAATGTGTTTTGTCACCAATTTCAACATCATATCTTGGAGAAGGAGATAAATCATGGTAGTTTTACATCAATCACCCTATAAAAATGAGTGTGTAGTGTCACCATTTTCAACACCACATATATGAGGGGAGATAAATCATGGTAGTTCAATGTGAGTCATTTTAATTGTATATTTATCTAGTTTACATTAAAAAGAATCTAGTCGTTACATGAATTCCAAACACACAGTGGACACCAGAACTCGAATCTTAAATTGTGTAACATGAATAATTTAGTACAACTCTTGAAATACATGCGTGCGTGGGTGTATAAATAACTTGGCGTTGATACAATGCCAAATGTACATTTCAATAGCTTGAGGTAGTGATTGAAGAAGCTAAATATATCTATATAGTAAAAGCATCGATCCCCCTTTCTACCGTAAACTTTCGTCGACCAAAATTTCCTCTTTTTTTTTTTTTCCTTCCCTCGGTCATTCCTTCCTTTTATTTTTCTATAATTCCCTCTTTTCCATCACGGTTCAACGACTGAATTCCATCTGTGATCTCAGATGAAATCGACATTACCTATGTATGATGAACGGAATGGTGATGAGATCGCCACACTTTCTTCTTCCCACGACGGATATGCTTGATTTCGGGTCGACAATGTTCCCATCCCCAAGTGGACAAATCCAAGTTTACATTCAAGGAGGTCCAATCTTTCAACTATAAGGTAAGGTTTGTTAATTTTATGAAAAATTGATGTAATGAATTATGTAATGTTTGTTGTTGGTAAAGTGTTTGTGAAAATATCAAGGAGACGAGGGCTTTGCTGGGGGGTTTGAGTACCAGAGACGGCTGTCTACATTCGTTGCAGGGTTGATGTCTTTGCATTCTGTTAGCCTTCTTCTTGAAGCCATTTTTCTTGGCCCATTTTTCTGTAAAGGGTTTCTGTGGGAGCTAGGGTTTGAGTCTTAAATGGCATATTCTCATCGATGAAAACTAACCGTGACATTTAGTTTGGTGTTTTCGTCCATCTTGGACTTCTCCTTGTGTTTGTGGTATGCTATTAGAAATAAATTTGAGGAGTTCACCAATAAACTATCCTTTATGAGACATGAACTTGTCTCTTTTTGTGTGTAAAAGATTGGCATGTCATCCCCATAAATAAGTAATGAGTTATTTTGTGAAGACTGCAGAGACCTTTTTATTTTTATCGTTGATAGTAGTTTAGTACTAATATTATGGTGGCTGTTGTTTTTCTTTTTTGTTGTTGCCTGGTAAATATATTCGCTCATAGGATGCTTCTTTCTTCCTTTTCTAAACCAATTATTTATTAGTAATTTGATATGGTCTTATGAAATCACTATGCTTGCATTTACAGGTAGCTCCCTATGAGCATCCTGCACTGGATCGATTAGTTCTTAATATCTTGATTAATCTAAATTATGAGATCATCTGATTGATGCAAATAAGGTGGACTAAGTTAATTGAGAGATGAAAAGATTAGGTCTTGAATTGCTGATAACTGATAAGTCTTAGCTTCCAAAACTGCTTTTGGAAATTAAGCACGAGCTGGTTGGTTATCACCTGCATCTCCTACACCTAAATGGGATATTATGTATTCTCAATATAATATATATTTTTGCTTCACAGATATTATCCATTTTTGTAGAGCCCAACATCTTCAATCTGCTATGGAATTTAGAGCCCAACATCTTTAGTTTGCTGAAGTCAAGGGCTTTTCTCTGTGTGTTGTTGTGTGTTTTCTCTGTGTTCCTGCAAGCCTACACTTGATCTATGCTTATTTGTTTGTGCCTTCGACTTGTTCCCCGTTCAATTGTTCCATTCTCTACGTTAATATGCTTCCTCGTTCAATTGTTCCTTTCTCTACTTTAATATGCAAAATTTAGGGGTTTTGGTCAACTGAGCTTAACATTTGTGTGTTTTGTGTGTAGCCAATTTTTTTACTCGTACGACAAAATGTAAGGGTTTTGGTTTGTTCATCAGCTGAAGTTAGGGCCTTTTGTCCGTGTATTGTTGGGTGTTCTTCTGTATTCCTGCACGTCTACACATGCTCTCTGCTTATTTGTCTATGCCTTCAACTTGTTCACCATTCAATCGTTCCATTCTCCACTTTAATATGCAAAATTTAGGGGGTTTGGTTAACTAAGCTAAACCGTTGTTTCTTTTCTATCTGTTTGGCTCTCCGTAACAATAACAACCCTTTAAGCTTTTATCTGTTGTTTTTGTACTTGTAGAAGGGCTCCTCGCTTTTTACCGGTATGACGACATTTACGGGTTTCGATTTGCTGAGGTGAAGTTAGGGGTTTTTCTCTGTGTATTGTTGTATGTTACCTGTTTATGCAACTCGTTTTTCATCATTTCATACAAATGCACATTCTGATAAAGCAGCCACAACAACTAACTATTTGTTCTATAATTATAAAGTCAGACAGGGTATTTTCAATGGAATCATTTATTTAACAACAGTTTG
>JAULKM010000013.1:3148341-3161166 GCA_032355605.1 Rubia tinctorum
TAAGCAAATCCATACATAAACAAAGAGAGAAATGAAGAAGAGAAATGGAGTTCTAGGGTTTAAAAGAGAGTAAATTCAGCCAAGAAGAAGATTGGATGAAGATAGGATTGAAGAAGATATTTATAGTGCAAGGGGATGAGAAAACAAAGTCAAGTGGATGCAGGGCGCGCGGCCGCACGCTGGCCGCATGGTTTAGGCCGTAGTCTCGGCCGGTCTGCGCGGAAGACACGGGCGGGGCGCTCGATGATGATGCGTGGGTGTGCGTGCTGGCGCTGAGCAGCCTCGCGTAAGACGCGCGGTGAGACCGAGAGAGAGCGCTCGGGAGCCCGGCCGCATGGAAATGGAGTTCGAGTGCGCGGGATGTTGTGCGGTGAGACCGTGCGAGTGCGTAGAGCGCTGGCGCACGGCGAGACCGGGATGCGTGCGTGGAGACCGGGAATGGCGCGCGGTGAGGGAGCTGGATGCGCAGGGCGCTCGCTGGGGCACTAGGCTGAGCGCTGGCGCGGTTAACGTGCGGGCGCGCATGCTCAAGCCTTGAACGCGCATTCTTGAGGCCGAGGGATGTTCTACTTTGTTGTTTTGGGTGCGCGGCCATGCGGTTAAGCGCTCGGGCCACGTGCTCAGCCTTCTTCACCCGGCCGGTCGGCTGGCCGGCCGATCTTCGGTTGGTCGCCATAGGTGAACCGTTGATTCGATTCGGGAGTTCTAGTAGTTAATTTCATAGTACTCGAGAAGAAGAATCTAATGGTCCCATCCTAAGAGGTTGGTTCTTCTTGGACTTTTCCTGGAACTTGTTTCTCACTTCCGGATCACAATTCATCTGTTTCTTTGTCTTCTACTACGTTCTGACTCGTGACCTTCAATCTTCTACCATCCTTAAGAATGGCCTTCAATACAATACTCCAAAGTTCTTCTGAACAATCTACAAATTAAGCTTACAAAAAGAAATCTATATGCTCGTAAGGACCAAAAATCCATTAGACTCAACTAGGTTGCAAAATGAAGGATTTAGATACAAAAACCGAAAACGGTCATCTAAACCCCTTATGATGTAAACCTACCTAAATCTAGAAATCTTGCAACAAAAATATAACAAAAGAGATGTTAAATGCTTCGGAAAACACATGCATTTGTTGTCACATCACCCCGCCTTAGCACCCCTTCTTGTTGTGACCGTACTCCCCACAATTCCCACATATGTACTTCGATCTCGTAGGGTCATTTTCCCAAGATTCCTTGTTACTCTTAGTCTTCGGCCTTCCAACCCGCCTGTGTAACCAAGAGGATCACATGGTCCGACATTGGTTGACTCTAGACAAAAGGACCTATGCAGAACTGGTGTGATCATGTGATCGTAAGCCTTTTCAAACATTGCCTTCGATACCATTGGGTCACAATACTCGTGGAGGGGAACCCTCTTGTTCAGCAGTACAACTGCAGTGTGCCTACACAGAACCCCCGTGTGATCCCAAATCCCACAATCACACGACCTGCAATTAATCCTCACTGCATAGTTGGTCTCACCATGGACTACCTCAAATGTTGTTTCTGAACAAAGATGGAATGCTATACTCCGAGCTAATTTTACCATAACCTTCAACTGTTTCTCAGTCCTCGGACAAATAACCGTCTCCCATCCCGCACATTTTTTATACCTTTCCTCCAATATTGTCATTATCTTTACCCGAAAACCTTCCATAAGTGAATACACAAGCTTGTTCCTCAATTGTTGAATGACTTCGCGGGATTGTTAGTCACAAAAGTGCATTTTAGTCGCTTCGAGAAAGCATACCTAGCCCATATGGAGTCTCCAAGATCTGCCAACCAATCGTGGGCCTCTTCAGATAGTTCCTTGATCTTACCCATGGCTACCTTGAAGTCCTTAATATTGAATGCCTTTGAGGCTTTCCAAAACAGTGTTCTCAAAACACCCGCATGATACTTTCTCGGAAATTGGCGTAAATGTGCCTGCTGCATTTTCTGTGAGTCGTATGCGGCACCAATTCGTCGATTGCCTCAGTCATTCCCTATAGTAGAACAATAACCATTACTTAAGTCAATTTTGTAGAGTAAATGCGTGACATAAGAATCCAAGGTTATTTTAGTACATAAGCAATAAAGTTAGGGTCATATCAGCACTTCCAATTAAAAAACATATTCATTTTTAACTATAGCTGTCTCAAGTACCATTGAAGATGAAGGAGTTCTTTGCACTTGTTAAAAAACAGTTTTGTCGTTCTGTTCTACGGGTTCAAGCAGACAATGGAACTGAATTCCTGCCTCTCAGATCATTTTTTGCGGAAAAGGGGTTCAGTTTGAGACATCCACAGTCTACACACCTCAGCAAAATGGGCGAGTGGAATACAAACACAAACATTATAAATGTTGCACGTTCTCTTCGTTTGCAAGCTCATTTGCCTATAGACTTTTGGGGAGAATGCATCCTTACAGCTGCCTACCTTATCAATCGCACACCAACACCTGTGTTAGATGGTTGATCGCCTCATCAGCTTCTGTACGGTAGTGCACCAGCTTACAACCATCTTCTTGTGTTCGATTGTCTGTGCTTTGCCTCTCAGTTTCCACGGTCGCGTGATAAGTTTGCATCCAGAAGTCGGAAAGTGTGTCTTTCTTGGCTATCTTGTTGACAAGAAGATCCTGCGTGTTTATGACTTGGAGTCTCACACTGTGTTTGACAGTCGGGTTGTGATATTTTATGAAGATTATTTTCCACTTGCACCAGTTTCCGGGAAAAAGTTGCATGCTGATCTATTGTCATTACAGTCATCTTTTCTCTACAACTTCATCCCAGAGCCGACACCAAATTCCGAGCAGCAGTCATAGTCGATGCCGCCAGCTCAGACTCCGGAGACCCCGCCGCCCCAGACCGGTCAACGGCCAGCTCACCCTGAGTTACGACCATTCGCCGTCGATTGCCAGCTATCGCCGCGAGCCTTGTCCACCGACCAGCCGCCGTCCGCCGATAATATTATTGTTTATATATCTATTTGCACTTCTACTTTTTTTGACACTATTCGATATCAAAGTTTGACCGCATATTTGAAAAGATGTATGAAAAATAATATTATCTTGTGTGATATTGTACAATTTGTCGTAACAAGTAGTTTCCAAATATCAACTTTTTATCTGCCTTTATTATATGTAGATAAACTTATTAATGGTCAAATATATTTTTTGAACAGCATGATAATGATTGCAGTACAAATAGAGTGAGACTGAGTGAGTAGCAGCCACCCAAATTTATCGGAGATTTTGAGATGATAACAAATAACACCATGCAATTCCCTTGGCCCATGACACCCTACCCAAAAGTTAATCGTTATTTTCTCCGATACAGAGTTTACTTCACATATTTAAATTAATTTATTAACTTATTTATATAATCATTAATCATTGAAATTAAATATAATAATAAGCATTAATTCCTTCATCACATAATAAACATTTTAATTCTACACATTGTATAAGAAAACTTCAGCTAAAATATCCTAATTCTACCTGAGTTGAAACCCAAGTGATTAATCTAAACGTCCTAATTTATACCAACCTTGCGAGGAAAAAGACATCACATCAACTGTACAAATATTTGAGTCGTGCACAGTTGAAGTTTAAATAGGAACTGTGGTAGTAATACTTTTAAATATATTGCAATAAATTTAGTTATAACTCATACTATAATGCTCGTATATTATGATCAAATGCATTTAAAAGAAAATTATACTTATTAAAAAGTGAGAAGTAAAAATAGAGAAAATATTTAAATTTTAAATTATTTGGTCCCTGACGTTACACAACAAAAAAATGGCATGATTTCCAAAAAGAAAATTCCACCCTCCACTCAGCAGTCAGCAAGCCCCCCATTTGATTCTTTTTATGATTTTTGGCCTATTAATTGATTCTTTCTATGATTTTTGGCTTATTAATTGATTCAAGTCTAGCATATCAGAATTTGACCCCATGAAAGCTCCTGCTCATCATCCATTAACATTTGTATTATACATTCAAAATAAATACAATGATGATAATGCGAGTGATATATTATTATTTTGTCTATATTAATCAACCTTAATTGTCCGGTGCTGTCCTTCCCTTTTGTACTGCTTTATAAAATGAGAAGACAGTCATCTAACATTTTGGCCAGATTTAGGTTATTTTTAAATTGTTGGTAATTCAATTTAGTAAAATTTAAAATGTTAGTATTATTTAATGAGAAAGTCTATGAAAATGTGGCATGTTCCCTGAATTTTTACCTTAAAAATTACATTTTTTAAAAAAATATAAATTTTGTTCCATATAAGTTTAAAATAAGTGATAATGTGTGTATTTGAATGTGAAAATATAAAAAACTACATAGTAATATAAAAAAATACATTTTAAAATGTTTATCTTTAGTATGTAATTTGACAGTGTATAAGTTAAAAAATACAGTGGCATGTTTATGACTTATGGACGAGTCACCTGTCAGGAGACCCACTCTTATTTAAGTTACTTTGATATATTATTTTAATTTTTATTATACTACTTAATTTTCAACCAGTTCAATTAAGTGAGAAATCTTATCTGAAGAATTAGAACGTGTAATTAACTAAGAGCAATTACCAAATTAAGATTGTTTTTTTGCTTAGACTTTCTGAAAAGAGCACGTGAATCGTGGTAACAGGGGTTCAGTACGTTTGACCAACATGCTTTAAGGGTTTTTTTGACTCTGTTTGGCAGAACCGCGTTTATAAGCAAACCTGAATTATTTTGAAAGTAGCGGAGACCAACTTCTATTTTCCCAAAAATAGCTTATACTTTCAAAATAAACTTTTTTTTTTTGCACTTTACCAAACGCTAAAACGTGTTTTGCTATAAGTACAACACCTTAAAAACTATGCCAAACAGAGTATTTGTACCTCTAAAAGTATTCAAAACTGCTGATCACCGGATTAATTAAATTAACGTGAAAACATTCATCAGTAACACTGCCGAACGTACTAATCACGTTCTTATTTGAACGGTCTCGAGGTTTGACTCTGACGAATGACGATTATGCGTTTTTATGCTCCTCCATATCAAAATCAGACCTATAATAAAATGTTCTCCAATAGATTGATCGACCTGCAATAATACTCTTAAAAAGGACGATATTTATATAAGTTATGAAAAATTGAGATATTGGAACAAAATTTCATGGTTCCATTAATTGGGTCATAAACCTATACTTCCTCCGTCAAGGAATATTTGACACACTTTCTATTTTCGTTCGTCCCACATAAAATGACACACTTTAATTCTTACCCAAAATGATAAAAAATATGTTGTAAAATTCCTACAATATCTTTTTTATCTTCAACAAATTTATGGCCGGCCCTACTACTTTTCCAAAATATTCCTACTTTTCACAATTATTCTTTACCACCTCATCTTGCATAAAATATCGAGTCACATTTCAATGAGTCATTTATTCCGGGACGGAGGGAGTAAGTTATAACTACTGGACGTTGCACAATAAAATTTTAATGTTGCAATTAAAACCTTTTATCTTTCTATAATTTTAATTCAATCCTGTCTTTTTATATACCTATGGAAAGACGATCTTACCCAAAAATTTACCGCTATACTTACAACTTCTCCTAATTTAACCAGAATGTCATAATGAATCAGTTATGGCATCATCGTAATAAACTCTTACATGGAGAATCTCATCAGACTATACCATCTTATTGTGTTCATGTCGCCTTGCATCAATTGGAGGAACTAAAACGCGGTGTAACCAAGCCATTTTCGATGAATAATCCATTGTTCGCTGCTTCAAATACCGCGGATGTAAGGCAACCTGGGGGAACCACTCTCTTATTTGATTCAGTAAAAGCAAGGGATTTCACATGTTTTGGATGGTATATAGAAGACTCGGAGGGAGATAATCCATGGAAATACGGTGAATCATCCAGGATATATCAGATTCTTTCGGCACAACTTGCAGAAGCATCGACCTTGAGATATGCACTTACTAAATGTATTGATCTTCAAATTTATCCAAATGCAGTTAGAGGAGATGCACAAATATTGATCAATACTATTTATGACGTGGAAGAAAATAGATATGACTTTCGACTGTTATGCACAAATATAAGACAATTATTGTTGAAATTACATGATCCAATAGTACAATGGATTCCAAGACAAGCAAATGTAACACATAAGTTAGCACAATATCCAAAGACAAATTGCTTGCATTTTTACTCATGGATCTCGACTCCAACTTTTGTAACTAGATCAAATTTTTAATGAAATACAAATATCTTTAAAAAAAAAATCAGAATGTCGTAAGTAAGACTCTGTTCGTGATAAAATTAACATATTCAAAATACACTTCTACAAATAAAGGGAGGTTAATTTTATGAAATCCAAGACCCCTTCATATTATCTTCGGATTGAAAAGAACCGTTACTCTACAATGAATTGATTATATATTCCTCTAAATTGTGAGGAAGGATTTTCTTTTGCATAAATGCATTGAGAGATTTATTTATTAATATCAAATTTTTATTTTTAATTCTCACTAGATACAGTGTCGTGAAATGATCCCGATTCTTAGTAATTTCAAAGTATTAAATAATTTTGTATTAATATTGTTTGAGACAGCGTTTAATGATATTTCAATGATTTTTCACTGCTTCCCGGATTTCTATTCAGAAATCATCGTAATCGAGGATCATGTTCGTTACAAATATTTAAATGGAGATATCTTGATTAATTTTGCATTTCATTTATTTTTTAAACTTGGGTTTTTATTACATGACCTAAAGTAAAAATGATCAAAAGTCTATAATATGATTGATGATATATGCTTTAGAAACCACTTGTGGAGAAAGCAGAGTGATTTTGGCAGAATGAAAATGATTTCCAGGAGCGTTGAAATAAAAGAAAAAGACATCATTCAGGAGAGAAATATGGTAGGGATGAACTCTCTTACAAAGTAGGATTTTTTCTTTGAATAATTATTTTTCTAAAAGCTTTGGAATAGAAACCAAGAGTATAATGCTGCTGGCCTATCTTGCAAAACCCACATTTTCCCTACCTTAAAAGTAGACAAACCGTCTCACAGTGAGACCAACAATTAATGTGCAATATTATGAAATTTAATTAGAGATAAAGTTCCAAATATAATTTAAGAAAGTACTCTGAACCATAAAAACTTATTTTTAACCCCAAAATTTAAAAGTTTATGTTTTAGATTTTTGCTATTTATGATTTGCAACTCGTCTCACCATGAGACGGTCTCGCAGGAGACATACTCTTAAAAGTAACCCTTGTAACAGTTTGAAATTTTTGCTTGAAGAAAATATAGTTTATAGTTTTGAAAAAGTATTATACTCTTCCTCTGTCCCATTTCAACCTGTAATTTAACTATTCATTTAGTCAAAACTTCCTAATTTTGACCCTAAAATTGAATTGATATATAAGTACAAATACTATTGTGTGATACATTGTTAGATTCGTTATAACTGTATTTTCAAAATATCAAAATTTTACAAATTTTAATTATCTTCAGTGAAAGATATTAAGATTCAATTTAACTATTGAAGGCCATGAAACTTGAAATGTACGAAGGGATTACTCATCTAGTGATTTCTTTTTCAACTTGCATACATGGCATTACATGAAAGTATTTTCTTCGTCATGGTTATATAAATTTTAACTGATGTAAAATACTATTAAGTTAATATCTAATACTTATATAGAATGTTATACACATGAGTAAATAAAAAAGGGGTTAATAATACTATTGGATTGCATTTTACTCTTCTACTATCGACTACTTAGGTAATGAGAGTAGTAACTCTGAGATGGACCTTTTAGTATTCTAAAAAACACTCGTTTGTAAATTTAGTTTTTAATTTTAAATACTTGATATTTTCACCATTATTTTTGTTAGACGATTTTAAACGTCTTCTAATAATTTGAAATGAAAGTAATTAATTTGTTTTCTTAAAAGTGATTAAAGCAGCTGATTAGAGTGTGAAAGATAATTATAAGAAGAAATTTAAAGGGAAAAAAAGGGAAGAAAGTGGGGTGGGGTTTGGCGAGGCCCAAGTTCCGAAAGAGATTGATGAGCTGAGAAGATGAAGCTTAATGCGTTCTCTTTTTTTTGTTGATTAAAAAATCGTCATCATTTCAACTCGAGCGGCTACCCCGCCAATCACATCTTGCCAGCTGTAATTTCACTTCATCTGAATGTCAATTTTATTTCCTTTTTATTTGACTCAATCTCTTGAAAAACGATTTTTCCATGAGTTATAGAAAATTCAAAGTTTGAACTTTAAATTAGAAGAAATTAATATGAAATACCCGGATTACATTAATCGAGTCATAAACGTATAACAATTGCACGTTCCATGATAAATTTTTAATATTGTAAATAGAACTTTTAATCTTTTTATATTTATAATTTAACCCTATCATTGCTTATACATATAGAAATGCGATTTTCCCCAAAATTTTGCCCTTTTATTTCCATTCGAGGCAAAGTATACAATATTTTTTTTAATTTTTTTTGCTAATTAAAAAAAGATAGGTGGGAAAAGGGAAATTAAACGAATGGAAATCAAGTGGGCCTTTCATGCCACAATTCTGAACAAAAAGACATGTCCAAATGATCATTATTCTAGTCTAGTACTAAAATCCAATTCTCATATCCACTTATCATCCGTTCCACTATAAATTGCTTAATTATTTTTTGACAGTCAAACTTTATAAACATTAACTGTAAATATAAATTAATCTATATATAATAAAATTATTGTGTGAGATCTTGTTAGATTTATCTTAACATTTATTTTCTAAATATCAATTTTTTATGCGGTGTTATTATAAATAACTAGAGATATTTACGGTCAAACATACTCATTGAATACCGTGAAAAAAAAAATTAAGCAATTTATAGCGGAATGGAGGGAGTATCAGTTAGCTTTTCTTAGAGCTCGATCGATCAACTTTATCTTATATTGATGATATTGATGATATTGATGCTTGATACGGTACTCTCTATCAAGTGGTTACAATTTTAGCGGGAAGCGAGTTAATATGCTCAAGAGCGATGTTATAAATTTTTTATTAGTACACTAATTTGTAGTAGTACAGACGATCATGTCACGGATCAATATGATTCACAAGTAATTTAAATATACTTGCAATAAATAAGTTATTGTTAGAGTCTAATTAAATTGTATGTAAATTCAACTTATTATATTTGCATAGTAAACAATGAAATTCATCACTTATAGTGGATTTGGCCCAATACCAAACCAAAGCTTTGGCTTCAATCTTGATCAAGTATTTTTAAATCCTCACACCAAATACCTTTTATTATACCATTTTATTCCATAATTTCTATATACACAAACCAAACCCCACCTAAATAATAACATAAAATGAAGTAATGTATATAGATATTTTTTTTGGACAACCACATTTTCTTTCATGGTGTCTCACATAAAGGGGTAAAACTCCCACATGGCTCACACAAAGTGAAATTCCACCTAACCGGAAAAAGGTTAATCGAATTTGGGTTGCACCTGATCGGCCACGTTGCTCTGATCACTCGGACTAGCCCAATTAGTTTATATATATATATATATTTATATGCATATAATTATTTTTTGTATACATTTTTATGAAGAATGTGGTAGTGCAACTGATTTAGATCTTTGACTAAGTAAATGAAGGGTATTTTCCTCCTTTGCCAAGAGTTAAAGTGCAATATCTAGGCACAACTTTATTAATATTACAAACAAAAAACCTACATAAAGTAAAACGCTCTCTAAGTACACTTTGATTAGTTAATCTTGTTTTTTTGCTTTAAGCTCATTATATATTTATTGTGAACTATCTAATTATATTCAATAGGCGCTCCTGTCCTCTTCCTTTTCACTAAGTTAAGTTGGACTAATTAAAAGGTGAATAAAGATAATGATGAAGTCATGGAAAGAGAGAAGCATTTATAAGCCAATAGAGATTAAGTAAGGCCTTGTTCTCTAGTGTAAATTAGCTCTGGTTGAATGGTAATCCACACTCTTTATAACAGAGAGATACATGGTTCAAACTCTACATTATATGATAAATTGTGAATATTTGAGTAATTTTTTTGATAGGAATTACTCAGTGTTATAGGACAGTGTCGGTGGTTCTCGCTGTTTCCAACATGCAAGTGGTCGATGTAGTTGAAATCGTGGAGGTTCCGGTTTTGGTGGTTGCGGTTCATTGGTGGTTTGAATATTCTCATGAGAACGTCAATATTTATCCAAATGGATAGAGTTTCAAATTCCACTGATCTTGAATGATCTGAATTGAACAGTACTTATTTGAATTGAAATAAATTGAACTGAAGTTAAAATAAGTGTGTTGAAAATAGTAATAATATGATTAAATAAAACTAAATTTCACCAAATTAAATATTATCTGAAGTGATTGAAATGAATTGAATTGAATTAAAATGAAAATAAATTCCGGATAACATGCCTAAATGAAATTACTACTATTTCTCTTATTTTGAAGTCGATCAATTGCATTTCGATCCTATTCAATTCATTTTATCAGCCTAGATAGATTCATGAACATCTCTAACTGCAACTATTTAATTTGAAACTTTTGTTTGTTTCCGGTCCTCACTTTAACCAAACTTTTTTTTGGTCGGTTGCTCTTTAATCCCTTCCCATTAATTTTCAAAATCATACTTATGATTGTCTTTATCATCGGGTCAAGAAAGCATAAATGCCTAATTTTGAAACGTGAATTTGGCAACCTAAGAGGAAAGAGTAATTGAAAATATGATTTGTATAATTAACTATTACAATTCCCAACATTACGTTGACACGTACTCCTACAAACACAAACTCTTGTCACAGAGTTCAAATTACCACATATTTGATGACACTATTATCTATCAAAATTTGACCGAATATTTGAATAGATATATAAAAATAATATTATCGTATGTAATATTGTTGAATAGTGTTCAATGATTGATTGATAATCTGGAATGGGGCGGAGGGAGTATTAATATTAACTATAGAGTAGAGTATCGATCCTTATTGATCTTGATTGATTTGTACATATATAAATTAGCCTAAGTTCTCTCTATCTATATCTATTGGTATCAGAGCTCCAAAGTCCATATACCGATCAGAATGAGAACCAGCTATCTCCTCAAGAGAGACAGAGGGCTGAAACGCATCAACAAGAATTGTAGATTTAGAATGACGAGCATTCAGTCTATCTATCATACTATATCTTTTTTTTAAATTTTTTTGAAGTATTTCTTTTAATCCTACAGTTCATCTCAATGGCGGATGTACTAGGGCTCGGAGGGGGACAAAAATTATTGGGAATAATTTTGAATCTTTCCCCTACCAATGCCCCTATTTTTAAAAAAAATCAATCAGCCTTCACTATATATATATTTCCTACTTTCGTTCATGTTCATCTTTTTCCATTTGAAGAGTCATAGACGTGATGGTAATCCAAAATTGTACAATCGATTTTGGAGTTCCCTTAATGAACAACAAATATAAAAAGAAAGTGCGTATAGTTAACTTAACATTGCAACGAAGAGAGATGAGTGTGTTTTGTCACCAGTTTCAACATCATATCCTGGGGAAGGAGAAAAATCTTGGCAGTTTAATGTCAATCACCATATAGAGATGAGTGTGCAGTGTCACCATCAGGGGCGGAGCCAGAAAGCATTTGTGGCGGGGGCTGATGTGCAAAGAAAAAAAATCTTCAATTTTTCTTTGTATTAGAGGGGGATGGAAAAAAAATTACCCTAAAATTTCCCGTAAATTTTAGCTCCAACCCCCGCCTGTCCCCGCCCTTGTCTCCATTTTTAACACCACATATTGTGGGAGGAGATAAATGATTGTAGTTCAATGTCAGTCATTGATTGTCTGCTTATCCAGAATACATTAGAAAAAAATCTAATCGTTACATGAATTCCAACCACACGGTCGATATCAGAACTGGAATCTTGAATTGTGTAACATGAATAAATTAGTGCAACTCTTGAAATACATGCGTGCGTGGGTGTATAAGTAACTTAGTGTTGATACTTGGAATAACCTCATTTCAAAAGTACAATGCCAAATGTACATTCCAATAACTTGAGGTAGTGATTGAAGAAGCTAAATATGTTGACATAAAACTCCCAATCCACATCAATAGTCAATAATATGTGGCAATCACCTTTAGACGAAATGGACCAAAGCCACTTTGACACTGCCTCCGTATCGTTTGATGTGCTACCATAGTTTTGGATGTAGGTGAGTGAAATGAGTAAATGAAACTGAATTTAGAAAGAAAAAAGTAGAATAAGTGGATAAAATTGAAAAAATCTTACCATAAAAAAATACGTCAAATCAGAAAATCAATAAAAAAAAAATTTGTGTTATATCGAATGAAAGTAGGTCTCAAGAAAGGAACAAATGTTCGCACACATTTATACACGCATGCACTTTGATACACCAATTATACACTGTAATTTCTAATCCAATGTAAAAAGGTGAAGGAATAAGACCCCACGTGTGGGTATATTTAGTTTGAAAAAACTTTATGTAGGGCTTGATAGTACTCCTATTCCCATATCACAAAATGCTTGGGATTCCTGCACTTTAATCACACTTATCTTTGTGACAATTTCATAGTTTTTGGGCTACCTTTCTGAGCTCATAAGGTGGGTGGATTTTCATCTTACCTTTTTCTGCAAAGTACGCTCTCGTTAAAGAGAGAGTTTTTCAGAATCCTATGCCTATTTTCACTCTCTTTCCC
>JAULKM010000013.1:3178478-3192375 GCA_032355605.1 Rubia tinctorum
TGGTGAGGAGTTTGAAGCATGAAATTGGCGGGGAAGAAGGCCATTGTGGTGGTGGAAGTCATGACCTAGACTTTTGCCAGCCGCCTGAAAAAGCTGAGGCCTTGATCTGACAAGACAATCATAGTTTTGGGATCGAGCTCTTAGTTTGAGGCTATGGAGGATATAATATGAAATGATTTGATGATGATGATGATGATGATTCTATGTTTACGACGTAGGTTTCTTGGGGCTAAACATGGAGGGGGGAGAATGTTAAGAAAAAAAATGTAGTCAGCTGGAAAGTGATGCATTCATCGCATTGATTGATATAGCTTATATACCTTGTCAACTTTCACCAAAAAAATAATTCCTTCATTCAAGGAAAATTATGCATGTTTGTTTAAGCATTTTTTGGGGGAGAGAGTGTGGGGAAGTAGGGTATTTTTTAAATTCATTTATTTGAGTGAAGTACTAGAGCTTAGTTTAGCTATTTCTTCTGAAAATATTGAGAATTTGATTAGGGTTTTCTGATCACTTCATTGAGTTTTATTTCAGGTGAACAAATTTTCATCAATTCATCGAGATTGGACTGATTTTTTTAAATAAAAGAGTTGCGTCTTTCATTCGGCCAAATAAACTATTTTTTAAAAAGAATTTTATCGCTAGTGTCTTATATTGATTTACCTCATTTCTTACTGTGACAGAAACATATCATTTAAATTATAGACTTTTGGCCAATTAAACTAACATAATATGAATGGTTGGATTCTCTAACCTCCCATCAAACCGTTTTAGTTTTTGTTATTATAAAAGAATCAATTCATCGAGCTAATTTGTAATCTAATTTTAATTAATGTAGTATTATCAACTCTCTCTCTCTCTATTTTTTTTACCGATCAAGGAGCAATGATTGATGCGATATAAAGGGCTAACTATTTTTACCAAATTTCTTTACACACAAAACTTTTAAAAGTGCAAAACTTTTTAAAGGACTTATTGATTTTTCCTACCCCTTTGTTGCCCCTTTTTTGCTTTGATATTTAATCTTTTTGGTTAAGCGACAAAAGTGGGATGTGTGTTTTCAACACAGGACAGTTGTCCATGTTGAATAAAAATAAGGGATGGCAGCAAATATTTTGAGATTGTTGATTCCCTTGTTGAAGGGGAGAAAGTGGGTGACTTGAGAAGATTTTAAAAAACCTCCCTTTTTTTTCAAACCCTTTGGAATAATTAACTTGATTTTAAAGATTCAAATTATACTTCTACTAGCTTTTGTATTGTTTATTCTTGTTTGGAGATTGAGTGAGGATTTTGCAATATTAGTTTTTAGACTTGTATAAGTTGTATAACTTTTGTCAACTAAATAGAAAGGTTGCTTAGGGCAAAAGAGAGATGAGGTGTTACATCATCTTTGTGTTGCTTCTATTCCCTAAGGTTTGGCCATTGTGATTGTTATTTCAAGGAATTTTCATGGATATAATATGGTGTGTTAAAGTTTATTTAAACTAAATTAAGATATTAAAGGGCAGAGATTAAAGATAAATGTAAAAATGTAGGGATATTTTGTAAAAACGGTTGGGCTACTCATAAAGCGTTGAAGTTAAAAGTATTGCAGAAATATAATGACACATTCTTTGAAATTCTAGAATTTTTAAATCGTGTCATTTCGAGGAATCATATTTGCTGGGATGGAAGGAGTATGATATTTCCAGATACCATATTTATGATATTCTCCATAGTAGTAAATTAGTTACTGTGATTACTTTGAATGTGCATATTATACATGTCTGTTAATTATATGAAATTCGAGTTCATATTTGTTTTTAAAAAAATGCTTTGTGTAGGACTAAATTATCCAAATGATCCCTAGCTAATAATGTCTGATAAAGTTTTACGCCATAACAAAAATATTTCCATAACATTTCAGAAATTTTATTTTTGACTCCTAAAAATCAATTTCCTCATAACGTTCTTCTATAATTCGACTGTTCATGGGTAATTTAGTCTTTTTTTTCTCTATCCTCTACTTGTTGCTCTCTTGAACTAGGACACAATTAGAGACAAATAAACGTTCTTCTATAATCTGATTGTTTGAGAGTAATTTAGTAATTTTTCTTTTTTTGACTCCCGGTATCAATTTCATAATAATCCAATTGTTTAGAGGGGTAATTTAGTCTTTTTAGTTGTTCATCTCCTGAACTAGGACACAATTAGAGACAGATAAATGATGTCTTAAATTGTTTTCAAGGTTTTAACGAAAGATTTGTTGGAATGACATTGTTTTTGAGAGGGAAAGGGGCAGGAATCTAGGGGAGGCTAGGGCCACCAGAGCGGAGGGCAGGGGTTGCCACCTAACCCACCAACATGTGTCGTGCACCAGGACGAACCCCCCTACCCCATCCATACATGTACATATCCCCCCTCCAAAACACACTCACATTTCAACAATTTAGGTTTTAGCCATTTTCATGGGACAATTGGTTGGACAAAAATTAAATCAGAACCCTAATTAAGGCCACATCTTCCTATAATTCTCGTTTGTGTTAATCAAGTAATCTTGTTGGATGAATGGATGCATCTCTTTCAAGAAACCCTACCATAAGGCTAAGCTGGTGTGTTTTGTCATGAGGTGGGGTGATATGGATTTCTATCCTCTTGTTCCTCCTTCATATGGCCTTTCAAATGTAACGTGCGTCTAGACACATTTTCTTTGCTTTTCCTCACCTCGTCCCGGTCGGTATGTGCTCCTTCTGTTCTGCTCACAATGTTACATCGATGAAAACAGGTTTATAAACACGACTCTTTGCGCTCCGCTCATAATATTAGGGTTACATCGATGAAAACGGGTTTATAAACACGACTCTTTGCGCTCCGCTCATAATATTAGGGTTGCATCGATGAAAATGGGTTTATAAACACGATTTCTTTCGTCCCGCTCATAATATTAGGGTTACATCGATGAGAACAGGTTTATAAACACGATTTCTTTCGTTCCGCTCATAATGTTAGGGTTACATCGATGAAAACAAGTTCATAAATATGATTTCTTTCGTTACACTCTTAATGTTAGGATTACATTGATGAGAACAGATTTATAAACACGGCTCTTCTGATTGAAAAATGATGATGCGTAATGGTTATATTTTGCTTAGTGTTATGGTCTATGTACCTTAATTCATTTGTTTATAAAAGTTAAGGGAGACTTGCATGGGTTAATCGAGGGTTTTGCTGCATGAGATGCGCAGCCTAATATTCCAACACACTTCCAACTGATCACATGCTATATCTCCACCCCTAAACCTTAAGGAATAACTCGCTATTTATAGTTAGAATTTTTTTTATGTGGGGACGAGGGCCAATTAAAATAGGGTTTGTGGCAAGTGAGTGAGATTAAAGGCTAATTTTTTACATTTTTAATTTTTTTAAAAAATCACTCACTCGCCATATATCCTATTTTAATTGTCATCTCATCCCACATAATTTTTTTCTTCTGATTTATAGGTAATTCGTCACACACTAGTTTAAAGGAAGAACGTGCTGAAAACTAATCAGACGTTTCTAGTTAACCCTTAATTTTTTTGTCTAATTGAATTCATGTGATATGGTATTTTCATAATTTTTTGGATCTGAATTTAATTGAAACCGTACATAGTGAATTGGATTCAGGTTAAAGTTATTTGATTCGAAATTATCATCAGGTCGAATATAATTTCAAATATTCTGAACTGTCAATTACCGATTCGACTTTTATCACCTTAATTTCAACGCTATTAAAGTGGAGAGAAATTCTCAGGAAAGGTGGTGATCTGTTCATAAGTTTATTGATAGTTCATTGTATTTTTTTATCTAGATTAAATGTTGTAATTTTTTAATATAAAATATAAAAATTATATTTCAAAAGTTAAAACAAGTAATAATATGTATTTAAATGTGAAAATATTAAAAAATATTTTAAATGTCCAAATTTAGTACATATAATTTAACAAATGCAGTGTACAGTTAAAAAAATACAGTAAATTATCCATAAATTTATGGACAGGCGGTAGGAGTGAATAATTGCAAAATTTAATTTATGATGTAGGTTGAAGATTACTATTACCAACCTTATGGATCAAGACATCCTTGACAAGATTAAAAGTAACACATACCCCTCTAATAAGCTTAACCAAAATCACAAGTAGGGTAAAATTATTGAAACCCTTCATTCTTAAGGGAATAAGGGGTAAAATAATTGATGAGGGCATTCAATTTGGTACAAGGGAATAAGCTAGAAGGTTGGAGGTCTCAATCATCCAAAACAATAAAATTTTCAAGTCTCACCAAAGTATTTAGTAGTAGTAAGTATATACTTATATAGAGATCACAATATTTATTCCTAACTCTAAGGTCTAGACCCCTTAAATCCTATAAGTACCAAATTGTTTAAAGTACTGTTTCTTCTTATCTTACATAAAGCATATACTCCCTCTATTTTCTTAAACTTGACACACTATTCATTTTCGTATGTTTTATTTAAATTGGCACAGTTCCTTTTATAGTTAAAAGTGAATTATTTTCAACCACTTATTAAACTTTTTATCTCTCCACGAATTTTAATTTGCCAAAATAACAAAGTTACGGTGTCAAACATAGCAGGACGGAGCAGTAATTTGCGAAATTGATTCCTATCCCCTAGGGTCTAGGTCCCTTAAATCCTAAATATGCGTTGTACCAAAATTTCCATAACTACTATTTCTTCTCGTCCTAAGATTATAGGTCCTTTAATTCAATAGCAAGAAGCAACAACACATTAATGAGATAACCTAGCTTTTTATATTGCCAGCAAGAAAGGCTTATTAGCCACGAATGAACACCAATCCCAGAAATTCGTTCATTGATTTAACATGTTGTTTGGCAATTTTGCCATCAATTGATCATTATGATCGTAGAGATTAGCAATGTTTAACACAATGATTATGGCTAGGTTTTCCCCTCATATGCAAATCAATTTATTTTGATTCAGTTTAATAAAATGAGTGGGTCTCCTGACAGGCCGTCTGTCTATAAGTTTGTAGACAGACCACTTATTTTTTTACCTTATACACTGCGTTTGTTAAGTTACATACTCCCTCTAGTCCCGAAATATTGGCATTGAACAATGGGCACAATTTTTTTTTAAAGTAAAATGAGTGGAAGAGATTGTATTGAGAGAGTAAAAAAGTAAATTTATTGGATGAAAATAATGTAGGATTTACCAAAAGAAGAAGGTACCAATATAAAAAAATCATCCAAAAAAGGAAAGAGTGCCAATAAAAAAAACAGGAGGGAGTACTAAATTTTGAAATTTTAAAAATATTTTTTAATATTTTCAATACATATTATTACTTGTTTTAACTTTTAAAATACAAATTTTAAATTTTATTAAAAAATCACAACATTTAAGGTAAAAACCACTATGAACTTCTATAAGCTTATGGAATCCTGAGACTTTCTCTAATAAAATTTATCGCTAAAACTTTATTTAGTTTAGTCTTATTATTAATATTTTACTACATTTATTTTTACTTCAGTTCTATTCGGTAAACATCATATTAAAAAATGAAAAATATAATGCTACCTCCATCCCAGTTAAAGGTTCATTTTACTTTTTTGCACAAGTATTTTTGTATGTTGATTTGGCCAAATTCCAACCAACGATTGGAGATTGAAATGAGCTGCACAAATTTCAGCCACAAATTTCAGCCCAAATAAGAAAATAGTTAGAATGTGAACCTTTGGTTTGTACAGACGAAAATGGAAAGTATGAACATTTGGATGATATGGAGAGAGTAGAGTATCCCTCAATTCCCTTGTAAATACTGACATGACCTCCAATTTTTTGAAAGTGCAAATATACTCGAGACCGGTGTTGACAAAAAAATTCAATGTTGACTTGATTTGTAAAGATGAAATTACCTCTTAGTAAATTTCTGAATTGAAAAGAGTGCTCATATAACCTCCATTTCTTTAATAAGTGTTAGTTTAACACTTAATCCCTCTATCCATCTTTAATTGTCTTACTTTTTTTTAAAACTATTCATGAGTGATTTAAAAGCTTGATATCTTAATGTACGTATAACAAAATATTATTAAAATAGATTTTTTTAAAAAAATATATATAAGTTACGATATTACTAACAAGATTTCACACGACAATTTTCACATTTATATATTTATGAATTTTACAATTGAAAGTATTAAGTTTATTGATAAATAGTGAACTAGGACAATTATAAAGGGATGGAGAGAGTATTTTTTTAGTGCAGATATAAACCTGATTTGCCCTGTAGTGCTGGTCATTCCCGATCTTCACCGATTTTTAGTGGGTAGATCAAAATACTCCTCAAACTATAAAAAATAAAAAATGAGTGTATGTTGCACTCGTGTTCTGGAGAAAGTGTAATTTAAGTTTTAAAAAAGTTGTGTAAGAAAATTTTTTATGGTTCCACTGCTGCTATGACGCCTCCTAAAACTCTCTCTAAAACACTTTCGTATGTTCTGTAACGCTTCCTCCGCATTCCTTCGCGGTGGAGTTGTTGTTTCAGAACCCAAACCCCTTTCTTTTAACAAATTCTTCATATATCATGAAAGGAGTGAGATTTGAGAATCCAAAAGAGATTGGTGGCGCTGGTGCCGAAGGCGGGGTTTGGGGAGCGGAAACTCCGACAAGGCAATGGTGGTGGGACTGGAGAGCGACGAATATTTGAAACCGTCAGCGACAACTCCGATCATGGACGGGTTCAAAGAGATGGTGAAGGAGTGAGAAGATGAGAGGATGGTGAATAATTCCAGTGATAATTTGTGAATATTAACAGGGGGCAAAAGCGTTCGAATTTTTTTTATTAACTTACTAAGGGTAACTTTGTCTAAATCAAGTGAATACCATTTTTAGTCAAAATTGGTGATGGACACAATAGATTTATTATTCTTATCAATGTCACTTCAATTCATTATAATTGGCGATGGGCGGTGTTTTCAATACTTTTAATTGATGTGCATGTTTTATTTATTTACTTATAAAAAATAAATGACTCATTCTGACCACTAAAGAAAGTAAGCAATTAAAATGTTGCCTCTACTATTATACTCCCTCCGTCCCAACATTTTTTTCGGAGAGAGAAAGAAAGTATTTTTAAAAGAGTATTATTATATGATTTTCAAGTGGGGTTCCCAGAATTGAATTTCGTTTTCCTTTTATTTTGAATCAGATTTAGACTTTTTTTGGGCCATTAAAATTTTCTTCTGGCCCTTTAACAACTTGCGCCCAAACAAGTTCAAAATGGAGGGAACTACTAAAAATGTCCTGATTCCAGCTCCAAAATTTAAAAATTCATATATAAACTTTCACTGGCAAGAACATGAACAACAACGAAATTCAAAATTTACAACCCTCAAAATCTGAACCAAACTCTAACTTCCCACCCCACTATAAATACATTTACATGGTGCTAAACATTCAGAAAAGAAAATCCAAATGGTCCCAACCATGAACATCTTCCTTTGCAACCAGTTTTTCACCAAGATTCCATTCCCTCTGCCATAATCCAAACCAGAAAACCCAACAAACAAAAAACAGAGTTTTTTTATCCGTATCCTCAGGTCGAAACTCATCATTCATCTAGCCCTACCAAGCCCTTGCAGACTGATTGCTCTCTTGCTGATGGACCTTCCCTTCATCATCGGGTAGTCGAAAGAAAATGATGGGGGAGAAGAATATGACAAACCAGCAGAGGCAACATATTGCTGAGTTTCTTTTGGAGAATGGAAGGGATGGGAAGATACTTTAGGGGAAGAGAATTGAGGTAGCGGCGAAGTTCAATTGCAGCCAAAGAAGCATCAGTTACATCTTCACAAAAATGAAGCTCCGACTTTCATTGGGTCAACCACTGGACATGAGAAATAGGATGTCCGGCCATCCGGACTACAACAAGAAGGAGATAGATCTTTAGCCCTTGCGAGAAATACCTACACACAAGCGAAGAACAATCTGAGGGACTAGTGCATTCTTAGGGATAGGGAAGAGCATAGTACATCGAGCTGTGGCAGCAACGGTTATCAGAAACCATACAAACCAGTATAAAACCAGCACTAACATTTCAGCACCAGGTACACAGGTTGCAGTACTAACTTTCAATTCCAGCCCATGGATAATGTAATCCACTTAGATGAGAAGCGATTTTACATGACAAAGCCAACAATACGTTATCTTTTGGCACCGAGTAAGCCTGAACCATTAAGAACCACCCAACACAAGTCTCACATTCCGAAACTTATGTTTATGTGTGCTGTGAGTAGGCCAATTTACATCATGATGATGTTTTACTTTTTGATGGGAAGTATGGTGTGTTCCCATTCACTGAGAGGGTTGAAGCACAAAGAACCAACACAATCGTCTGAGGGGGACTATGGAAACAAAACCATTAGAGAAGATCACTAGACTTGTGACACGTGCAAATATTATAAATGAAATCATTCCAGCAATCAAAGCACGGTGGCCACCATTCATGAGAAAGCACATTTACATTCAATAAGACAATTGCAAGGCACACATTGAAATTTTAGATCCTGAATTCCGGGCACTAACTGACTTAGATGGGTTTCACATCAACTTCGTAAGTCAATCAACTAAATCACCTGATCTTAATGTGCTAGATCTTGGTTTTTTTTAACTCAATACAGACTCTACAACATGAAACCCCAAGTACAACACTCGATGGGTTACTAGAAGCAGTGTACTATGCATATGACAGAGAGGATCCAACAACACTTAATAAAGTTTTCCGCACCCATCAAGCTTCAATGATATAAATCATAAAAATGAAGTGATGCATCAACTACAAGATGCCTCACATATAAAAAAATGCCCTCTTAAGGAGAGGAGAACTGCATAGGATGCTTAGTTGTGATGAGGTAATAGTTCGTGAAGGCTTGGAGCACCTGATTACACTACAGGAAACTCAAGGAATGGGGTACATGATGCAAGCCCTGGGGTATAAAGTGCACCAGTGAGGGATTTAACTTGTTATATTTTGATTGGGTTAGACTAGGGTGACATTTTGAAAACCTGAAAAACTTATTTCTTTTGGGGTCACAAACAAGTTTTCTTTGTAACCCAATTCAAATTAATGCAAGTTTCATTTTCATGTATGCATAATTTTCTTCCAGGCCTTCATTTGAATAAGAGTGCACATGTATCATGTACTTCATGAATGCATGTCAAGGCTCTTCCACATTCAAGCCTGAAAGAACATTTAAGCCAAAAGCCAAACAAGAGCATACACAACCACAATCATCCAACCATCACAAACAATCACGCATCAATAATTAGAAGATAAAAAGGATCAATGTATAACAAAGAACAATCATAGATACAGGGTCATGCATAACACAGGGTTTTCATCACAATTTAGGGTCACAAAGACAAGCATGTGTTGGGGTTCAACCACCTAGCACAAACCATCACACAAAATAGATCAGGACAAACCATCCCAGGACAAACCATCACAACAATAAGCTGAAGATCAAACCAGAAAATAGCCTAAAAGTGAACATAGACAGAACCAGGGTCATACATAGGAGAAGGGATATCACAGTTTAGGGACAAAGAAGCATTCCCTAGGGTTCAGCCACCCAGTACGAAGCATCACACAACCGGGATTAGAAGATGAAACATGAATACAGAGTCATAAATAGAACAAACACAGAACCAGGATCATGCATAAGATAAAGGGCTATCACAGTTTAGGGTTAAAGACAAGTATGCCCTGGGGTACAACCACCCAGGACAAAGCATCACACAACCAGGATCAGAAGATGAAACATATATACAGTTTGAAATAAAACAAACAGAGAACCAGGATCATGCATAGGACAAGGGGTATCACAGGTCAGGGTCAAAGACAAGCATTCCATGGGGGTTCAACCACCCAGGACAAAGCATCACACAATTAGGATCAAAAGATGAAACATGAATACAATCTCAAATAGAACAAACACATAACCAAAATCATGCATACGACAAGGGGCTATCACAGTTTAGAGTCAAAGACAAGCATGCCCTAGGGTACAACCACCCAGGACAAAGCATCACACAACCAGGATCAGAAGATGAAACATGTACACATTTTAAAATAAAACAAACAGAGAACCAGGATCTTGCATAGGACAAGGGGTATCACAGTTCAGGGTCAAAGACAAGCATTCCCTGAGGTTCAGCCATCCAGGACAAACTAGCGCACAAAGATAATAATAAACTTAGTATAAACACAGTCCAAAAAGAAACCATCACAGAATAAGTGTTGGGGCTCAGCCACCCAACACCAACCAACACACAACAAGACTAAAAACTGCAAACTGAAAAAATTTACTCCCATTTTCAGCCTGTTCAGGAACTAGTCCCATGGGTTTTAAAGGGAAGATCTCCTTTTTTTTAAAGTTTTCTCAACTCCCTTGTTTCGGGTCTGCATCAACAGAGAATAAACATTAATCAGTAAAGGCGGAAAAAAGTGTAAATATTGAGACACTGTAAAGAAAAAAATTTAACTCAACTTCATCCGCCTCTTCACTTTGTTTAGCATGCCAGAGTAAATCACAAAGACCAGGAATGCAAATCTCGGCTGTCTTAAAAACTAAATCAATTCGGTCAAGGTTAAGAGGAAGAGGGGGTTCCGGCATATGATCCGTCGGTGACCTAGACACCAAGTCGATTAAGGGCAAACACCGGACATAACCTGAGGTGGAAGAGCCGTCCGACATAACCCTAGGGCGACGTAGCTCAACCAAAGGCGCAATATTCTACCCCACTGAAGGCCGAAACCAGACAACGATGGTGCATCACAACCGGGATACCACCCACAGTTCAAGCATGGCACAACATAGGTAATATGGGGGAAGATGCAGGGGATAAGTGGAGCTGGGCGGCGTCACCTTCAAATCTAACCTTGGACGAAGCCCTAGGACCGTCGTTCAGTGCAAGCGGCGCCACCAAGGGTTTGGACTCACCGACGTCGACGCCGATGAGGGTTTCAGCCTCATCCCCCGGTGAGAACCCAACAGATCCAGACGAAGAACCTCAACAAAACATCTAGCACACCCACCCCAATAGTTAAAACCACAACCAGAAACCCAGAAGAATCCATCATAAAAGATGATAGGCAACACAAGAGGAAGATGGGAATCCTTTGAAGCAGAGAAAGAGAGGAGGAAGATATGAAAATAGAGAGAGTGAGGCGGATGTGAAACCCTAATTGGGTTCTTAAAGGGAGAGTAGATGAAAAGGGTGGGCGATGAGTAAATGCTTTGCGGAACCTCGAGGAATTAAAGACATTGGAAAGGCTGAAATGAGAGGATAAGAAGATGAAAAGATAAGTATGGAAATGAAGGGTTGTTTAGGAGAAGTAATCAACAAATAAGTTGGTCCAGCCCAATATAAAATAAGAATAAAATGTGGACAAAAATGAAAATAAAGTGAGAAGTGTAAAAACAGTTAGGATGTACCAAAAGGGAAAGAGTGCAAAAATAATTGGAACAAATGTACTTCTTTATCACATTTTGCGAGATTTTGAAATCATCACACTAATTCAAACTTTATCCAAAAATGTTACTTTCAACCATGAAATTTGTGATGAAATAGACAGGTACGTTGTACTCATGTGTCACGTTACTTCAATGAACATGCATAAATCAACGTTTTGCTAGTAAGTATCACTTGTCATTCCTCATGATTTAGAGTTTGAATATTTTTGTTACATTTAGGGTGTGATAAATTTGTGGAAGAAATGCATCCACAATCAAGAATAGCCATAACCAGCAGTGAATAATGGAAATGTAACTTTCATTTGAAATAACAGTATCTGAAAATTGATTGACAAAGGAACGCGAGTGTGCCCACCAATATTTTGAATTGATGTCCATAATATGGAAGGGTAAGGTCTTACAAAAATATACTACATCCGTTTCGTTGAATGTGACATTATAAACTTATGTGTTTGAATTTAGGTGAATGAAATGAGTGGATGAAATTGAATTTAGAAAAGGAAAAGTAGAATGAATGGATGAAATTGAAGAAATCTTGTCATAAAAGGAAAGTGAGTCAAATTCACAAAAATAATCAAAAAAAGAAAGTGAACTACATCCAATGAAACAGAGGGAGTACACATTCTTGCAAGTTTTATTTTATGAGAGCAAAAGGACAAGATGGCGATGGTGCTCCTTTCGCCCTTCTAAATCCAGCGCACTTACTTTTACACGTAGGTTATATTAAATGAAATGAAACGAACAGGGAAAATTAAGTAAACAAAAGAAAGGTCGAATACGTGTACAAAATTAGATGAATTTTACCGTATAATAAAAGTCCGTCGTTATTTGAAGAATAATAAAAGAAGTATGACAGTATTAGAAAAACAAATGAAGTGAAGGAAATAAAGGGGTACCCCCAATTGGGATGGGGTGGATCGTCCATGTTCTTAGCTCCTTCTCATGTTAGTGGGTTTTTTTTATTATTTTTTTTCTATTTCTTCCATAGGAGTATGTATAAAATTAGTTTATTATCACAAAAAAAATAAAGGAAAAAATGTTAATAAAGGGCTGAATGTTTCTCATCCACATGCAATCCCAGCTCTTATACCTCTTTCTGGTGTTTTTTTCAGATTAGAACTTGAGCCCATGTGCCCTCTTCTCATGACGTCACTCATTGGTCCTTTTTTATTTGAGAATGATTTAAAAAAATATATTTGGGGAAAATGATTTGTCAACTACTGTCGCTTGCTTCTTTGAGTTTCCAAAGTGGTGTTTATGAATATTTCAAAAATGGAGCTGGGCCATTGGATGCCCCTTATTTGTTTCCCTGATCTGATTTCTTATGTTCTGATGTCTAATGAACAGTTTACTTTTCTTAATCAGTTTATTACTATGATAATTAGAATTAATTAGTGATGCTAGTCAACCCCACAATGGAATATTTGCATTTGTGATGTGAGATTAGAAAGTTTGAATCTTATCAATCTTATGAATAGCATGTTATAATGAGAAAGTACTGTATGAAATAATTAATATATATTTTTAACTTGTACTTTATACTTTTTAATTTAAATTTCGGTTTATATTAGAAAAAAAAATCATTTTTAGATTGAACCGCCTCAAGGAAGAAGGAATTTATAGGCACTATGTACATTAGAATGAATGGTGGAATATTGTAGCGTACTCCATCCGTCCCAATCAGTATCTTTTTGCATGAACATTTTTATAAACCGATGGTGAGGGGAAGTGGGAAATAAGAATGAGTTGGCCAAATTTCATTCATAAAACTGAAATATGGAAATAATCAAAATAAAAACCTTTATCTGGAACAATCGTAAATAGAAAGTAGGAACATTTGATTGGGACGGAGAGAGTGTATAGAGATGAGTGTGTCTGTGGAGACCTGCGAATGTAACTAAACTAAATAGAGGTACTAATGTGTTTTAACGGAAAAACCTCCACCCCATATCGACTTTAGTTGGCCAGACTTCAATGCCTTTCTATTAAAAGAAAAGGCGATTTTTCAAAAAAAAAGCGATTGATAAAATAACATAAGTATATACAAAGATTGCCAATTTAAACAAAGTGTTTATATTAATAATTTTTCAATTCCTAGCTAACGTAAATTAGTTAACTGTTTGTTCAAATAGCATCAAGTGTGTGTAAAAGGAGGCCATGATGATATCTTGATTAGATCATAGGAAAGTCCCCCTTTAATCATGATTCATTTCTTCTCCTTTCCATGATTATTAATGAATTTGCTGATAGATTTTCTCATCATTGGTTGGCGTTATCAAACAAAACATAAAACATAAAACATAAAACATAAAACATAAAACATAAAACATAAAACATAAAACATAAAACATAAAACATAAAACAT
>JAULKM010000013.1:3200519-3219748 GCA_032355605.1 Rubia tinctorum
TAATTTCTTCTAATTTACACTTTAAACCTTGGTCTTTCCATGACTTATGGAAATACCGTCTTTCAAGAGACGCACTCATAAACAAATGACTAAGTTTTATAACTAAATAAAATCTCGTATTTCACATAATATTAGCTATAATTTTAATATATGAACATGTGGTACGATACGGTAACAACATGGTAATATTTTCTCAATACCATTACCATACCATTAAAAATGTGTGGTACGGTTCTACCATACCACATCATTGGTTACCAACATTTTCGATACAAATGATACGTAGTTCGGTTGGTATGGTATTTTGGCTCAAAATACCAGCCCTACGGGCGATATTCCATTTTTCAAAAAAACCCTGCAAAGATTGGCGATGAAAGAGCCCTGAGATGCAACAAAACCATGAATACAAGATTTTCTCTTTGCAGATACAAGACTGTAAGTGTTACAGAGTATATATAGCCTACACTATCTCATTTGCTATATAATCTACAGATCTATATACTACGATATTACCACTCCCACTAGCGGGTGATAAAAAATGAAAGAATTCTGTATATGTCAGCTCTGCCACCGGTATCTTTTCCCGCCGTGTGTCCGGGTAACAAACAACAGCAGTGTATTGGCAACTGTCTTCTCCATATCCAGTAGACTAACCAAAATGCATCCCGGCCGATCTAAAAGAACTGCTCGAGAAGTTTGGTAGCCGGGAAATCGCAATGAAACCGGCTGCAAAAGCTGCAACTGAGGCCAGAACGAATGCTGGTATGTTCCCGCCACCAAATAAGGCATCCCACGGGCCTGCCCCGAGGGACACAATCATCTGAAAGACATAATTACAAACAGAACTGTATGAGATTCATTAACATTCTCTTTGTATTGGGATTAGAGTTATCTGAAACCATTAGTACCTGAGGTACAACAATTGCTAGATTCAGTACTCCAATGGCCAAGCCTGTAAAAATACAGACACGTAATTAGTTTGCATCATATTGGCAGATCATAAACATAATGATGACAGCTTCACATACCTTGGCCACCCCCGGAGTCAGCAGTTAACTCAGCCGTGACAGAGAAAGGAACACTATAAGTGACCTACGATCCAGATGAACAGACATGTAAGAAAGCAAAAAATTCCGAGATGCTCTTTCACAAGAAACTCTCTATGGAGGGAAAAATTCAACTGAGAACCTTCAGACACTTACGGCTAGAGGTATGCCAAGAAGACAGAAAACAATCAAGGATGCGATCTTGGTCGCTGCATTTGCTCCAACAACATGTTCGAGCCCTTCTGATCCTCTAACGGAAACCAAACTAATGATAGCAGTTCCCGCCATGCAGACGCAGACGATGAAGTTGCTTGTAGCCCAAACTATTCTGGGGCCAAACCACTGGCACATGGGTTCGATAAAGAAGGAACCAATCCCTAAAACAACCTAAGGAGCAAAAAAAATCCACACGACAATGATTTAGGATGAAAATTGGGTCAACAATGAAATCTTCAGAACTACGTGATTGTTTTCCCAGAATCCCGGTAGATATAAAAGTGGAGATGCTAAATTGGAGTCTTACAGAATTCAATAGCAAACCAAATGCACCTTCTCTGACACCTTGATCATAAGCTTGAACTTCAGCTACATCTCCATTGGGATCCCCGTGATAAACTTCTCTTCCCATCCAATCAGTGTCGAAAAGGAAAAATGGAAACCAGGACAGCTGATTGGAAGATTAGTCGCAAAGCACACAGAGTTAGGTAACAATCAAGAAAGATGAAAATTGCTGGTCAATTTACTGGAGGTAAATCTGACATAGTTATCATTTGAAAGAACTTACCCAGGTCAAAGCCATTACAATTAACACTGAATGCATGGCTGGAGGTAATTTTCGCAAGCTAGTCAATAAATGAACCAAAACAGCTCCAGGGCTATCAGCGAAACTTTCAACTACATCTTCCTCAACCTTTTGGTCTTCATTCCTCAAATCATGATTATCCTTTGAAATATTAACGTTAGAGCTTATCTCTAGTGCATTATCCGTTTGCACCCCTGATCTTGATTGGTTAAAGTCGCTCCGAGGGAAATCATCTAAAAGTGGAGCAGAGTCTGACAAATTCCGAGATTGCTTTGGTGGCAATGGAACCTCTTTGGCAAAGTAGAGAGTAACAAGCGTACAGAGAGTCAGGAACACCTAAATCAACCCCACTGTGTGTTTAGATTTGTTCAAATGCCATGTTTGGAAAACCAACCATTTCCATCTATGCAATATCAAGCACTATCTATAAAACCGTTACTCTAACCAAAAATAATCACAAGAATAATCATGATGGGGTAGATCCTTGTTCCTAATCACGCGCTCCTTATCTCTAACTAAATGTTCCTTTTAGTCTTAGGAACCTTTCAATTTACAGCCTTAACCTATCATCTAGCCACTCTACAATCCAGATTCCAACTCTAAGATCCGTTCTAATTCAACCTACGCTTGTGCTACATCAAATCACATATCCACCAAAAAATTAAAAGAAAAAACAAGTGTTCCCATTATTATCAAAACTAAAATAAAAGTTAATTGAGCAAATATCAAATATGGAGAACAGAGAGCAAAAGAAACTCTATCAGATAATTTCATCACAGAACACTTTCAACATTGGCCCAAAGTAAAAGAGAAGTGATTCGAACATAAATCAAATTTCATAAACCATGCGCTGAGTCAGGTATTGTTTGACAGTCTGGCTTCAATCCAATTTCAGCCACTAATAAATATATTCCTGAGGGCTAACATGAGTCTTGACACAGAATTAAACAGGCCTGTGTGTGAAGTGATAAAAATCATTAGTTTGTCCTTCATGAAATCACTAAGCAAGAAGATTATTTCCTATTATAAATAACCTTCTCTATACCTTAAACTACTACTATACTATAATGTAGCAAAAATACTTCCCCTCCCTTCTTCTAAGCTCTTCATAGTTCTCCTCTATCCTGACCCATTTCAACTCTTTTTTAGGCTGTTTTAGTAGTTGCTTTGTCACAATGCAACAAAAGTCAGCATGAAGGACAGACTGTCACCTTGGATGCAACTGCTTTATTGATCTTAAGTAAAAGAATAAGAGTCCTCTCGTAATTTACACATAATAGGAACAAAATTATGATAAATCTAATATCAGTATTCAGCCTATTCGGATCAGGAACTCACCACAGCAACCAAAAATGCAGCTTTAAGATTTCCACATGGTTCACAGCATGCTCTACTCAACAAGAATGGGAACCATCTAAAGAAAGCAAAGAGAATTGTTGATAGCTTGATATAGATATGATTTACCAATAAAAAAACCCAAGAAGAAATTCTACAGGAAATACTATTGTACAAAGCCAAACATCTCACTTGTTCCACTTTCCACTAGCTCCTGAAGAAAATCCTAGAATGTTCCCAACAGCCATCCATGAGCAAAATACAGCATTCGCTGAATTTCTTTGATCAGGGCCTACAATTGAGAATACAACACCTTAGTCATTTATAAATCAGAAAATGGACCCTATAAGAAATCCTTTAACCCAACTACAGGGAGAGAGAGAGATTACCTGCCAAATCAGCCAAAAGAGCTCGAGCTGGACCCTATAAGAAAAATCATAGAAGTTTGGAAAAAGTAGGAATGATCTTTTATCAATGGTTAAATGATTTTAGAATTATTCATCAAATCCAGGAGCAAGGAGCTTACCTGCACAGTGTTGTTTGCAAGATCAAGCATCCAGAATCCCAAAATAAACACAATTGCAGCCCACGTACGAGTACCTTTGAATGTGCTGCAATTGCATGAGTTAATGAGTTTATGTTTTAAATTTACTAAAGACAAATTAAGGATTATACAATGCAAGAGATACCTGCAATGTTCTTTTGAATCTCCTAAAAAGTACCCTATGTCTGCAGAAAACCCGATTAATATCACCTAAATGGAAAATTCCAATTCAGTGGATTCCGTAAAGATAACACCAAGAAAATATCAGTAAAAAAAGGACCCTTACAGCAACAGAGATCATGAGAGATCCAACAAGAATAAACGGCCTTCTCCGTCCATATTTTGATGTGCATTTGTCACTCCAAATACCAACACAAGGTTGAACCTAATATTCAAAAAAGAATCTGAAAAATTGACACTTTGAAACTTTGGGTAGATATAAACAGCCAACGAGTCTTTTCTCACACCATTCCAAGTATATAATTATCTCTTCTGACAATGTGAATGAGTAAGAAAATAAAATGCTTCTTGAATCATAAACCTTATATCACTTGGTCTGATAAAATGCTAATGGTGCTCCCAATTAAAAGTCTTGGCTATAACTGTGTTATCCAAATTGAAATGCAGCAAAAATACAAAATAACGCTAGTCCAACATAGGATCAGTTTCAATCGAAATCAGAAAAAAGCGCAACTCGCCACACTAATCACATGACAAAAAAGGGCCAGGGAACAACGTAACAGTTAACTTCACACACTAGTCACCTGGAAAAAGCAGTCAACATCCTAAATCTAGCAAAATCTAATGATGGAGAACTCCATTTCAGAAGGAGAAAAATAACAAAACTAGTCTTTTACATACCACGAGACCTGTAATTGGGCCGCAGAGCCAAATGAAGGAAGAAAAGGCATGCTGTATACCAAGCGTCTGCAAAACGGAATAAATTCACGCATTAAATGAGAAAATTACTGCAGATAAATGTACATGCAGATCAGAAATCAATCACAAGAAAACAACCTGGATGTAAGGCGTGAGAAGAGAGAGCTGCAATGCCCACCCGAACTGCACTCCGGCGGCCACGCAGCAGCTCAGTATCAGCCTCACCAGATTTCCCTGCTTCACCGGCGCGCCTCCGTCAGCCGCAGACGGCGTCGAGGAGTCGGCATTCCCTGCGGAACGGTTATGATTTGAGGTCGCGGCCCTTAAACGACGTGGTTCGGCTTGATCGACGCCGACGAGCTCCACTTCCTGCTTCAAGTTGCGGTAGGGAAGGCGAATCGAGACCGCGTCCATCTTGGAGCGCGGCGGTCAACGGATATCGGGAAATTTCCGTTAAAAGTAACGGAAATCGGGAAGAATATTTGGGGAAGTCGGTGATGTAGTCTGAATCTTCTCTTCTTCGTCTTCTTCTTCACAGAATTGTGTAACGTTCGGTTGGTAGGTGAATGTTATTGGGCCGGGTCAATGCTACTGGGCCGGGTTGAGTAAATTGAAGAACTGTCAACAGTCAAACGCTGGTGTTGACTTTAGCGTTTCAAAGATTGCGACAGAATGGTACGTGTACCGTTGTACGTGTTGCTTGACTGTTGTAGGAGCTTTTTTGTAGTTTTCGCTCCGACCCGATCCAACCCGAACAGATACGATCAGGTTCTAATTTTGTATTTAGATTCGATTAGGTTATAAAATCATTTTTATTCACAAGTTAACGGTGCTTTTGTACAAGGTCATGGATTATTTAGGTGGTTGGATTATTTAGATTTTGTTAAATCCATGTCAGATTGAAGATGGTTGCGTTAGGTTATTTAGATTTCGTTACATTCATGTCAGACTAAAGGTTTACTACAACTCTTGCGTTGGATTTTATTATTATTTTCGAATTGGCAATAGACATTCATTCAAGTGAATCCCTAAGAAACGAGAAATTGCTTCTAATGGAAAATACCAACGATGCTTTTGTAAAAGGCCTTTACTACATCCCCATCAGTATTTTGAATGACAGTAGTACATTACGCAAGAGCCAACCGGAATCCATGCAAAGGTAAATGTCAAGGTTTATAGTTTTGCTAGGAAGCCACATCTACATTTATGCATATCCATTAACTAGTTCGCATTGCGGTTGCCCAAATCAGAAGCAGCTTGTGCAGCTTTGCTCAAGGCGCCCGAGAGCCACAGTGCTCCCTTGGAGAAGTAGCTACTGTTAACCACAGCAGTTGCAGCAGCGGCAGCCGTCCTGCCTGTGGCGTATACAGCTGACTTTGTTGTGTCGGTCACATGGTACTGCTCATCGACTGATTTTGCTGCTTCAACTCCGGCACAGATCTTGTCGGTCAGTCCAAATCTCTCGCTCAACTCCGCAACCTTGGAAGCTGCTGTGGCTGACACCTGATGAGATTCGTCAAACGCCTTGGCTTTGGCCAATGCATCTTTCCCCAGGACAAAACCCCTGGCTAGCATTGTCTTGACTACATCCTGAGTCAGGGTAATGGCTTCCCCAGCTGAGGAAATGTATGGACTCTCTGTGTGCTGTGAAGAATGAAAACATTTGTCAACGTATTGAGTAACATTGTCAGCAACAAACAATTCAAAAGCAACGAATAATACGCACAGTTGAACCACTTTCATTACTGTGAGTCCATGTTGAGCGCTTCCAGTAATCATAATCCTCATCATAGTATCCCCAGCGAGTTATGCATACACGTTGATCCAAGATTGTTGCTCCCTAAAAAGACATGCAGTTTGGATTGATAACTGTTCTAATCTATACAGCTTCAAGGTAGAACAAAATAAATCACACAGAGACTGCAAAAAGAAGGCATGAGAATCTATAACAGCAGCTCTTTAAATCAACACTTACATGCGTGCACTACCCAGAAATGCAGATAAGCCATCAAGAGATATCATTAAACAATTACGCTACCATACAAATGATCAAATACCAGGTCGGCCTATTTCTACACAAGCCAATGATACATAAGATGCATGAAAAGAATGTGATCTGCTAGAATAGTTGTAGCTACTACTTACTAACCAGAAAGAACACGAGTAAGCAGGTAATGCTCAGAAAAGCTACTTATTCATAATTTATGAATGGAATAGAAACTTTAAACAGAAAGCTTACACTGAGCAAGACTGCTGTCTCTAAAGCATGAGGACTGTTGAACGTCACATACGCTGTGCTAGCATATTCACCAGCTCTGCTTTCAAAATACGAACATGAAGAAAGTTACTAAGAGAGCAATAATACAGCTTAATGTTTAGCGGCCGAGAAACACTATACTATATCAACTATCGTAAAAATTTAGATGAAGGTACAAAGAAAGTCTCATAAACTAAATTCAATATGAGCCTACACAAAAGGATGGTTGGATTGTGCAGAATCCATACAGAAAACTAAGAATTCATTCCGCCTAATCCCGTAGATTAACGAAATCCCAGTTTATATCCTCCCGACAATAAGAATGTGGACCAAATTCCACACTGCCGTAGTCTGCACACTACACACAGTGCCATAGCCAGATGAACAGATGCAGAATGACTGACCTCACAATCTCGACATGATCAATTTGTCCACAGAAAGCAAAGAAGTCCCTGACATCTTTCTCTGTCGCATCTGGCGACAGACTGGTAACCTCCACTGTGTAACCTCCAGGATTCATAATGAATCCAACAGTCTGAAAACAAACAATAACATCAAAATAGCTTAAGTCAAAACTTACAACCACAAAAATCTAGAAATAATAAAACGAGGCAAAAAACACACATCCAAAACAACTTGTTCCGATATGACTCATATGAACACGAAGTAAATGCACAAAGAATTCACGGAATTTATGTACTCTTCTTAAGTTAATAAACCTCAAATTCCACGCCAAACAGCAAAACTCACGGAATAGATCCTTCAATATTAAAATCAAAACTACGCAACAAAATTACAAAACCTAATAAATTGAACTCACGGAATCAACCGCCACAGTAGCAGTGTAGAATTGAACAAATCAGCAGTATTAGAAATGAATCACGGCGAACAACAATCTCAAACGCGAATTAACGAAGATATTCACCAGAACAGGCAATTAGTAAAATAAAACAGAATCTCACATGCAATTTCTGCTTTTAATTTGACACGTACCTTTAACCTTTGAGCGAGAGAGGCTTGCTTATCTGGAACTTCTGGGAAGAAGAACAGCTCTTCAGAAACACGCAGTTTTTGGTGAACTGTTTGAAATTGTGGGCATTATATAGTTCCGGCCTCTGTTAGTTAATGTTGGTTCACTGATAAAGCGGATAATCCAGATGATGATTACGCCCAAGAAAATACTAGAAAAGACAGCCAGTTGGGCTCTCAACCACCCCAAAAGGCCCACTTTCCATAAAGCCCACGTTTTCCGGTGGCAAATTAAAACTTACGTTTGTCATATTATCCCAGGTAAATGGGTAAATTTCCATATCTCCAAATTTATGGAAATATGGAAATTGCTGTGAGTTAATTGCTCAATTTATTTTTATTTTTTTAAAAGAAACTCACCTAGGTGAGGGAAATATATTTGACTCCCAAACCGAAATAAAGAAAGATAATACAGTTATGCTCTCGAGTTTGAGGATTACAAAGCAGTGGCGGAACCAATACAGTATTTTATGGGGGCTGATGTATACAGGCAAAAAAAAAATCGGACGCTATTATATTGGTATTTTTTTCGAACGCTAGATTACACTGATTTTTTTTCTAAAAACTTAATTCGACATATTCAAACAAAATCCACTTAAATAATGAAGTGAGTATAAAATAATTCAAATTTTACAAATACGACAAATCACATTTGCTATTATTCCATCTTGTTAATTAATGAATTTATAATAACATAAATAAGGTTCTAAAAATAAAATTAGTGAGAAAATTAGTGGGATTTTTTTAAAGAAAATGGTTGGGCATGAGAGTAGTTGGGCCTATTGGGTTAAACCCATTTATCAGGTTTATTTTTATTCACTTGACGAGAACAAAACGACGTCGTTTCACTTATACTAAAACGACGTCGTTTTGTTTAATGAAGAAACAAAAAATTAAAAAAATGGCATCGTCTTCCTCAGAGCTCGCCGGAAAGGGAGATGAAACTTAGGTTTAGGGGGCGGAATCCATGGATTTCGGTGGCTCATAGACCTAAATTTCGGGTCACCGGATTCTAGAGGTGGCGCCAGCACCCCTCGTTCCCCCCTGATTCCTCCCATGGATATATGTAACTAGAGATATTGACGGTCAAATATAATCATTAAAGACCGTGAAAAAGCAAAGTGGTCAATTCTGCTGGAACAGAGGGGGTATAATTTTAGATCCAACAGGGCAAGAGGTTGAGTCGTTAATAATTGATGTGCAGAAGGAACAATTTAGTTGGACTGATGATGGCTTGAATAATCATGCAAATGAGCATGTTCATCGCCTTTTCATTTTTTATTTTTAGTTCATCGTTTCTCTCATTCATAACGTTACAAATTCAATGCTAGCGAAAGAGGACCCGAGGGAATGAATGTTCCACATCCCCGTCCCAATTGTACTCCCTCCGTTCAACTAACTATGACACATTTTTTTTAACTTGTTTTTTCTTTACATATTTGATCATTAGTAACTTTAATACGTAAGTTGATATCATGTAAAATTTTAATGTTTAAAAAGTACATGCTACGTATAATCCAACGATACTTTACATAATAATATTACTACTTATATGTTACATGAAATTTATGGTCAAACGTGGATTGAAAAGATTAATTGAAAAGTGTGTCAATCTTAGTTGAACGGAGGGAATATAATTTACTAGCTCAAGATGTTTATAAGTACCATTTTTTAATGTTAATAAAGACGCTAAATCTTACTATTTTAGATCACGGAATTCCCTTATCTAACCTTTAATATACCTTTTGACTAGCATAAATCCGCAGCTTGATTTCCTCACACAAAAGAATGGGTATCAGTTCCCGAAGGTGTTAGAGCATTTCTAATGGTTTGGGTCTTCCTTATTTTTGGTTGCAATATGTCAAATTTTAATTATAACTTTAGTAATGATATAAGCAAATGAGATGGATTTCTTTATAACTTCAATATGATGTGTTAACCCATAAATTTAAACTTTTATATTTGTGATATGTTCACTATATTCATCCTTTTGTGGATATTTATAAATACTTATCTTTTCAAAATATATTTAAGCAAAATTTCGGGAAAGACGGTCTTTCCATAATATTATGGGAAAATGGGGTTCAATTAGAATAATAAAAGGTAAGAGGTCTTAGTTGCAATATTAAAATTTTATTATGCAACATGTAGTAGTTATAAAGTTTATAACCCTATTCATGCAACCCGAAAATTTTATTTTCACTTCTTCTAATTTACACTTTAAACATTGGTCTTTCCATGACTTATGGAAAGACCGCCTTTCAAGATACGGACTTATATATTTATATCGCACACAAATTTTTAATAATTTTATAATAATTGTAATTAATAATACCATACTAATAATAATAATATTATCAGTTGTGTATAATAAATTACCAAATAATTTTTTGGCACATATTTAAGTTAATTTATTTAAATATAAAAAATTTAATTCGAGTAATTAGAAATTTGAATTCCTTGAAATTTAATTTTCATCTGGTAAATTATGAAAATATAAATATATTAAATTACAAGTAAAACTATCATTTGTATTTTGTATTTATTGATTTTACATTGTTAATATTATACATTAAAATCATTTTTAAAATAATTATTTAAACATATAAATGATATAAATTAAATTTATTTATTTATTTTTTCAAATTTTATATCTAAGTTGAAATAGTAAACGTATAAAAAATATACTAACATTGTTTCAGAAATATATTAACATAAATTGTTTCAGGGTAATAATAATTCAATATGGCCTTATGTATTCGGAAAAAAATTGTTAAAAGTAAAAAAATTACTTGTCAGATTCAATATGGCGTTATGGCGTTATGTATATCGAACTTGTCATTGACACTGTATATCGAACTTGTCATTGACACTGTATACCGAAACTGCGATTGACAGTGTGAATTGAGACTCCCGCATTTAAAAAAGTTTTTTGACTTTTTCCAAGCTTGGGATGGAGATGCTACATTGTAAAAAGTTTTTTATACTGCCTCCGTCCCGGGAGATTTGGCCGAATTGCTTTTGGCACAAATGTTAAGAATTCTGACGTGGCATGTGGGCCAATTGTATCTGGAGGGATATTGGAAAAAATTTGACGTCAGCTACAGTGCTGTTGACGTCATCAAATAGTGTCAAAAATCAGAAATATAGAAACTGGTTTGTCCTTACATTAGGCCCAAATTGTTCCCTCCAAATCCTAAAAATTCCCGAGCTTCCATGGATAAAATGGAAGGAGAAGTACACAACTAAAAATAAAAAATTGTAAAAAAACTATTCTAGGCTACCTAAGCTAGTAACAGTAACACCAAACATATTTAAAAGCAGTAGAACTCCATTACTGTAAAATCAAGATCTTCCACTCTCTACATCTTTCTTGTTGCTGCTCACAAATTTAAACCAGAAAAAATGAGGTCTCTTAGAAATCATCACTGAGCCTGAATCATGAGAAGCAAGAATCTAAAGGACGCAGAGAGGAACTCCATAGCACAGTTCCTTCTGTGCACACAAAATCAGGGTCGCATTGGTCATGGAAGGGCATTGGAGGCAGCGACAAAATGGGGTATCGGGGTCAGGACAGTCCACCACATTTGGACTACTGTGAAGAAGCAAGTTGCAGCTGGTCAACCTGTGCATGTCATAAGCAAAAAACATGGTCATATTAAGCCAAAGAAATCACTGGATGAAGAAGCTTTCAAGGCCATGCCGCTGTCACTTAGGAAAACATGTCGACCAGCAGCAACAAGATACAACGTCAGTAAACATACAATCCATAGTCTAATGAAAGAAGGTACACTAAGAAGGCACAACAATGCTATCAGACCACTACTTAGGGAAGAATGCAAGGTGGATCGGGTTTTATATGCATGCTCAAAGCTCAAGTTTGAGAGGCACTCCTCAAAGGTTAGATTCAAATCAATGTACAACTGTGTTCATATAGATAAGAAATGGTTTTACTTGTCTGAAGAATCTGCAAGATACATAATGTTACCAGATGAGGAGAACCCCCTTCGGACTGTTCAACACAAGAGTTGGATCCCTAAAATTATGTTTGTTTGTGATGTAGCTAGGGCCTATAATTGCTGAAAATGGGGATGTTATTTTTTTATGGATAATTAGGCATTTTCCCTTTCATCGACAAGGTACCAGCTTTCCCTTTCATCGACAAGGTACCAGCACAAAGGTGGAGTAAAAACAGGCCAACAGGGACCATTGAAACTAAGACTAAACCGAAGATCAGTCGCATACAAATGAGGGAATGCCTAATAAAAGAAGTAATTCCAACAATTAAACAGCAATGGCCATCACATGTTTCAAAAGTCATCTATTTACAGCAAGACCATGCTAGTCCACACATTTTAAGGGGTGACCTGGAATTTGAGAGTGCTGCAAACTCAGACGGATTTCAGTTCATAATAGACCATCAACCAGCAAATTCTCCAGATTTGAACATACTGGACTTGGGCTTTTTTTCGTGCAATACAATGCCTACAACAGGAACGTGCATGTAAGACAGTTGATAAACTAGTGCATACTGTGGAAAATGCATATAAGGAGCTGAAGCCAGAGACACTGAACAAGATATGGGTTTCTCTACAGGCAGTGTGTATACAAGTGATGAAACACAAGGGCCGTAACAATTTTGCCCTCCCATATACCCGGAAAGACGCCCTAGCCCGCCTAGGTGAACTCCCTAATGACCTTGAGGTGGACATGCAGGTCTTTAAGGAAAGCATAGAGTTTCTACATGCACATGACAAGACCCGCACTATCCAGAGGCTCATACATGACATATGGCAGTTCGAGAACATCCACAATGCATGAATGGGTGACTAGGTAACATGATGCTAACTTTTGAATGATGTTTGTGTTGTATACTTTTGGTTTTTCATGTAAACATGTAAGTAGACAATGCACGTGTTTACGCTGCAACATATTCCATCATTTTTTTGCAAGACATTGTATTTTACTTTTAAGAAAAAATCTCAAATGTGATGTTTATTGCACCTTCAAGATCATATTATTATCATTAGGTAGCAATGTCTAATTGGCTACCAGCTCAAATCATTCAAATACAACTGATTTGGCGGCCACCAAACAATGAACTGAATTCCCGTATAAGCACTGCCCTCTTATGGTTAAAACACATGGTTGAAGATTAGGATTGACTAAGGAAGACATTATCGTAATCAGCACACAAGGTCACAAGGGTGGTTAAGCATTTAGGCCTAGGTTACAACAACAAACAGTTTCAATTCAGGCAAAAACTCCATAGTGCACAACATAGAAGGACTTGTCACTCATGATGGACTACTGGGCTTAAATTAAATCACAAACATCAAACCCACAGAAGCACACAGGCACATGAAGCACATATTTCTAGCAACAAATAACACAACCTCTCAGTAGGAACTTAGGTCCGAGCACAGGGTCCAGGTTTTAAACGAATGACCCATTTCCTCATAAAGTTGAAAGTATAGCTGTGTTCATGTTCCTTCCACATTGGGGGTGATGAATCATCAGTAGAATCAGTCACCCATCGGCTATGAAAGTATTCATTTTTAGTAAATAATCGAGCCTGCATCATACAGAACAGGAAGTCAAAATTTAATTCCTCTGCTAAACAATCACAGTTCATATATGAGTTGTCAACCATAAACGGTTTTACAATAGCTTAGTGTAAAACTTACCGACATAGGACCCTGGAAACCATTTTTTCCCACATGCGATGTAGGCGAGTCCGTGGCTTCAACAGCTGCATCATACACCACCATCTTAGCCATTAATCTGGAAGCATCAGATCCCTCATCGTAAGAAATGTTTCCCTTAACTCAAAACCAGCAGAGGAAAACAACCGGTTGTTACATTCAGTTAAACATTTTCCGAACTGAGTGAAGACAAAGACACTTTCATTTAAAATGAATTAACTACATTTAGATTACAAAAAAAGCATAGCCAAATAAGTGTGGGAAAAAAGCACTCGATGTTAAAAGAGGTAAGAGCAGCAGAGGAGCAGAAAAAAGGCAACAACACAAACATATAGTAGTAGAAAGAGGCAAGAACACAAACACATAATAAAAGAACCTAATGTGAGAAAACCAGGAGTTTTTGGTAATCAAAACCATTCAGTAAAAGAACACAAACATAGAGTAGCAGAAAGAGGCAAGGACACGAACACAGAGTAAAAGAATGTGATGTGAGTAAAACAATAACTTTTGGCTAACCAATACCATTCAGTTATGACCACAAAGACAGAGTAAAATAACACAAAATCAGAGTAAAAGAACACAAACAGATCGTAAAAGACCACAAGCACAGAGTAAAAAAATCTACCCTTAAACCAAGAAATCTAACTCTCCAGATTTCAAATGCAAAAAGGGTAAACCACAGTTCTTAGTTTAAACAGGAGCATTTTTTTCACGCAGAAACAAATTCGAAACACAACTTAAACACAAACTTGACGAGCCAACTTACCCGTCACTGGAAAATTTCACTAATGGTTGCCACCGTGGAGGAGGATGGTCGGCCGGCATCAGGCTCGCTTAACCCATCATGCGCCACTTTCACAAACCTCACACAGACGGCAGCCTTGGGGTGTAGAGGCGGCTGACCGAGAGCAACCCAAATCTGGTATTTCTCGATCAATACGCGCCAGACCGTAAGTTGAAACACTCCGGCTGCTCTGAATAAACGATTTCATGGTGTTGGAAATGGATTTTCTTGGGTCATCGTCCTCGGTATCCGGCACTGTAGCTAGATTACGATCTAGGGTTTTGGAGAAGAAGTCTTCGTCGGGCTCATCGACCAGCTATGAGTCGACGAAAAGGTCGTGTTCGACCACATTCACCAAACCCTTTCCAGAAAATGGCTGGGTGCTCTCATCGGAGGATGGTTCCTCAATAACCCAATCTGGGTTCAATTCGTTAAGGGGAACGAAAGGGGGAAAGGATTATGAACAACTCTTCGTAAAATTTTTGAAATTTCGGGAATCCTTGGAATGAGACCAGGAAGATGGAGAAAATAAGAAGGGGCAGATCTAGGGTTTCAGGCAAACACGCTAAAGGTATTGAGTAAATACAAATGACAGTGGAATGGGACTTTTTAGGGGATGACAGATCACGAGGAAGCATTCATTGAGCAACTGGGGCGGTGGATTGAATTCATTGGGAAGATGGGCGGTGGAGCTTTCTAGAAATCGGAATTAATACAGAAACTAGTGGGAGCTTATTGAAAGGAGTGAAGTCAGAATTTTTGAATTCTTTGTTAAGCAAAATCAGACGGAAAAATTTAGGTTAAAGAACGGGCTTAATAAGTGGATTGTCATTATTTTGGACCAAACCTGATTCATTAATTTAAAACCAAGCCAGATTCTTTAGGGGTGAAAGGGTAATTTTCAGCCCAAAAATCATACTAAAAATGGAATAAGACAAAACATGTAAATTTTGTTGGGACGAACTAAAATGGAAAGTATGTCAATTCTGCCGGGACGGAGGGAGTATGGTGGATGTTTGCAAGGCAAAATTTGCTTACCCTAATTTCATGTTATTTACACCCTCGGTTTCACTATACGTTTAGATGATTGGATTTGTATGAAGAAAATAAGTTGATGGAATTGAATGTAGAAAGTAAAATGTTGAATGAGTGGATAAAATTGGAGAAATCTTACCAAAAAATGGAAAGCGTGTCATTTTTAAAAAAATCTCATTGAACCAAGTGTGCTACTAATAGAAGAACGGAGGGGAGTATATGGATACAATATTAGTAGATATGGTAGAAACACAATATGTAGATTTTTTTTGTAGAAATAAATTACGCTCCCCTCTTCTCACTTGTATTGCACTACAATCATTATCACAATAATCAAGAAATATGTTAGACCGTTAATATATTTACCTACGTATAATAACAGCTAATAAAAAGTTGCTATTTAAAAATTTCTTGTTACAACGAATTCAACAATATCGATAATGTTGTTATTCATATATATATATATATATATATGTATGTATGTATGTTCAAATATACAATCAAACTTTGATAGATAATATTGTTAAAATAGTATAAGTGTAAATAAAGATGAGATAGGAGAATAGTTTTGTTCACTCAATTGGTTATTGTCTATATATTTACACTTAATTTATATACATTGTTGGTGTGCTAAGATTAATAAATTAATATGATTATAGGTGAAGAGGAGTGTGTGCAAATCAATTGTTATCTTTGGGAATAATGTGTGGAAAGGATTGTATTATACGTTGGAAAAAAAACTATTTATCTCGTGCATTTACATGTTAACTATAATGGTTTAATGTTTTCAGAAATTTGATTACTATCAAACTGTTTATGCTAAATCAATCTTGATGCTGGTTTCAACTTGTTTAACTTTCGAACTTCAACTCTAAGATAATTTTCATGTCTCCCATGGTATATAAATATATTCCCACCAATGAAGTAGCTAAGATTGATGTATATATAAAGTAACAATGTAAGATCGTACTCCTCTTATATTTAACTGCTCTTTTCAATTTAATCTTATCCGTTCGTCTTCTCGAAAACAACATGTTATCGCCAAATTTAGTTCGGAAGCGGAATATCGCGCAGTTGCATTTGCTGCTACTGTGCTCATTTGGTTTTAACAGTTGTTAGTTGTTACGTGAGATTTAGGCTCCTCTTTTGCTTCCACCTATTTTGTTGTGTGACAGTGTTAGTGCTACTTATATGTTGGCCAGTCATGTTTTTCATCAGCAGTCTAACCATATCAAAATTGATTATCATTTTGTTCATGAACATGTGTTGAAGATGGTTCTTTGGTCGTTCGTCATGTTCGTTCTCTTGATCAGATTGCTGATACTTTTACAAAGGCTAATGGTACTGTTCGTTTTGCTACTCTTCAGCCCAAGCTTCATATTGCTCCACCACATATCTTTATGGAAAGTCAAAGTTGTATATGATTAGGTTACGATAGTTTTGGTTATTTTCAAAGCAACCTTTAGTATAAATACATGTTGATGTCTTGAATGAATACAAGTTAGTTTTACGTAATTCTTATAAAGTTTTACACAATGTAACCATAATTTAATTGAAATTAGTTCCTTTTAGTAGTTAGTTTAGTTGATGTATATATTGCATATATATTATGAAAGTTTAGTTTAGTTTAGTTTTTAGACTATAAAACAAGGCCTAAATCCAATTGCATGTACTAACTTGAAGCTACTAGCTAGCTATAAAAGTGTACTAGGGTTTCATGGCTCGACACTAATGCAACTTGCTTAGTTGCTTAAATTGGATGCTGATTAAGCTAAATAAGACAGCTTACATATTGCAAAAAGTTGCAAGAAATTACTCATAATAGAAAGCGAAAGAAGGCGGCATGCACTAATATGATGGTCAAAAGACAAAGGCTTAGTACTACGTATAGCACATTTAATTAGTTTATAATATACTTAATCAACTAAACTAGTAATTAAGCACCAGCTTTTCATCAGACTTTTAAGTGGATTCTCTTGACAAAAAACTAATAAAACAGAGCCTACAGTTAAATTATGCATAAACTGAGGGGAAATGAGCAAAAAGGAGGTGACGTAGGTACTATACGTGCAATTAAAAATTCAAAATGGGATGGCTTTCGGTCATAAAGATTAAAGCTAGCACAGATGGATTCTGATGCGAGTTCGATACCTTCTAACTTGATTGGGTATCTTAGTTTAAACAACTAAACAAAAATCCCATAAAAATACTCCCGATCCTCATAATACTGACATTTTACTACAGTATTTAAATTGATTTGAATGCAAATTAAAATAAGTGAAGAAAATCGACATAAATCAAGATTGAAAGGATTAATGACTCGTGAATGAGAAAGATAATTTTAAAAGAACGTATTAAAATATAAAAATGCATGACGATTTTAGAAGAATGAACAGAGAAAAACGTATAAACAGTGTGACAATGGGCTGACTTTGCTTGTTGTGATGCTGTGAGTATAACTTTTAATGTACTTGCAAAAAGGAGTGGAGAAAGTTAGCTGATCGTTGAGATCACCAAAGGTTACTAAGATGATAATCAATGTTATATTATGGAGAATATTAACTGTACAGTCGAAATTATAATTGATTCATGATGCTTAATCATGTGAGAGGACCGCACCAGCTATTGTTGGATTGGATCCTGAAACGCTCGAATAAATGTGAGGTAGCTATGTTTTTCATTTTTGTTCTACAATGTTGCAAGATATTATGATCTATCTAATGGAAGATGGGCAACAGGTAATTTAACCCTTTCAAAAATAAAAAGTATGATAGATAAATTTAACTTAATTTAATTTTGACTAAAGTGATGAAATAACTCTACCTTTATACTAAAAATGACAATATAATTCTGCAAAAAGAGAAAGTGTAAAAAAAACTCTAATTGTATGATGTATGTGCCAATATAATCCCGAGATCCGCTGACTCTAGTTGTCAACAACGAAATTGGCCGAATTTTAAGGAAATAACAATTTTACCCTGGTAAAAAAAGTTAAAAAAGAATTGATATTCAAATCCTTTTCTTCTTCGCGGAAATCCTTTTCTTCTTCCAAGAAGAATTCTTCTTCGCGGAACCCTTTTCTTCTTCCCATTACAGAACCCCACGTTTTCCCCTTTTCTTCTTCCCGAAAAACCCTTGTCACGGTTCGATTAGAAACCCCAGTTCGTTCGCCAAGCTTTGCCGTCGTTGCTTTGAAATTCCAACCCTTGCTGCCGTTCGATTCGAAACCCCAACCCTTGTCGCCGTGAGAGACGAGGGTTCTGCTGAGAGAGTGGTGGGAGATGGTGGCTGGCAGTAGCAGGATGGGTAGAATGGGAAAAGATTCTATTGAAATGGACGAGGACATTTTGTCATTTCAGGTCTGGTCAACATCCCAATTGATAAGTCAATGTCGAATTTAGGGTTGAAGGTTATATCTGTACATTTTATCATAAAGTTAGGGTTATTTTGTCACTTTTTCGTTTTGCAGGATATATTTGCACTTTCAACCTAAAGGTAGGGTTAGAAATATAAAAATCCCTTTTGTTATGAATAATGAAATGCTCATTAGCAATACGCTAGATTTGTGATGATTAATTATATCACTATTCATTTACCCTTGGGGAACTGGGAGGTCGTCGCCGTACCTCTCAAAGATACAATTTATAAGCTCTAAATGCTTACTAAATACAATTAAGTCATTAGTGGCAAGTCGGGGTCGTCCACGGAGAAGAGGGATTTTCCTAAGCGTTTATACATATAATGTTGGATATAAGCCTAGCTATAGATACACACACACACACAAGCATGTAAAGGGGGGGGGGGGGGTTTTGT
>JAULKM010000013.1:3225943-3247269 GCA_032355605.1 Rubia tinctorum
CGATATAAAGAAAAAATTGACGATTTTTTTTCCTTTGCAAATCAGCCCCCGCCACGAATTCTTTCTGGCTCCGCCCCTGGTGGTAATAAGTGGTATAGTATAATTTATGATACTCCGTCTGTTCTTGAAATATCGGCCCTTAATTAACTGTCACACTTTTTTTCTTAAAAAGTAAAACCAGTGAAAGAAATTGTATACCACCTTCATTTTTGTTGGATGTAACATCATAATTTTAGTTGTTTGGATTTCGGTGAATGAAATGAGTGGATGAAATTGAATTCAAAAATGACAAAGTAGAATGAGTAGATGAAATTGAAGGAATCTTGTCATAAAAGGAAAGTGTGCCAAATTTATTTTTTTTAAATAACAAAAAAATGAAAGTGTGTCACATCCAATAAAACAGAGAGGGTAGGAAGAGTAAAATGTAAATTGCGTTAATAAAATTATTGTCAATTTTACTAGTTAAAAAGAAGATTCGGATCAAACAAAAAATAAAAATAAAATGTAGATGCTAGAGCCTGCTTACCTACTGTTGCCTTGGACTAGGAGCAGGGGAGTATGGCATTGTTGACCACGGACCCCAAGCTTTTGAATATTTCTAACTTGGATATGCTGATACTCTTTCCTGTATTTAATATTTACCCTCTTTCTTTTTTTTGGTATTTTAATATTTGCACTTTTCATTTTTAAAAGTAAAATTAGGATTAATTTCATCCATTCAATTTACTTTTTACTCTATCTATACAATTTTCTTCATTCATTTTACTTTTAAAAAATGTGTCACTTGATTGGTGTCAATTATTTTAGACCAGAGGAAGTATAATACTCCTTCATTTTTTTTTCTAATATTGGAGTATGCACTTGAAATTTTAGATGAAATTAAACTAAGTATTTAAATAAATAAATTAATTAAAATAAATCTTATGAAAAACAAAAGATTGTCATTTTCAATATCATTTCAAATAGATAATAGTAATAAAGAGTATTTATTTTTTAAATTATATTTATCATGTTGTAACAATATAGGTTTTGTTTAGAAAACAAATATTAACTACTCCCTCCGTAACAGCCAAATTTGCACAAAATCTTTTTTTCAGTCAAAGATGTCGAACTTTGACCATATTTTTAATACATATATGAACTATAATTTTATCGTATGAGATATGGTTAGATTTGTCGTAACATGTAGTTTTTAAATATAAAATTTTATATGTGTCGTTATTATTTGTAGCTATACACATTTACAGTCAAAGTCAAACATGTTTAATGGAGAACGTGAAAAGATTTTGTGCATGTTTGGATAAGACAGAGGGAATATTACTATTGAATGATTGACTAATTGTGTATGTTAGTTGTTATTGGTGGACTAGTTGTTAGCTGATGAAATTCGAGTTTCAGGTTTTCACTAATACCTATAATACCCCTTGTGACGTCGTAGCTTATTGATTTTCTTTTTCACTACCGCTGCTTTGCCGAAAACTATCGTTGCTCAGGCTTGACCGCTTTGCCGAAAAACACCACTGCTCAGCCTTCCCCACCCACACCATTGGATCCCTAACTGCCTTCTCCCATCCTCACCAACGACCCCACCTCCTCCTCCCACCTTAGCCCCACCCTAATCCCATCTATATACTGCCTCCGCCTCACCCACCTCCCTGTCGCTGCCTCATCCATCTCTCACCAACGACTCCGTTGCTGCCTTATCCACTTCCCCGCCACCTCCTAATTAGATTCTCACTCGCCGCCGCTGCCTCATCCACCCTAACTTCGTCGCCTCTGCCTCATCCACCTCCTAGCCCGACTCTCTCCCCCCCCCCCAAACCCCCGCCTAGCCCCACCATAACCCCACCTCCGCTACCTCATCCGCCCCAACACCCATTTATAGCACCCCCATTGTTGGAATCCTCGAGACCAACGCTGCCCGGAGAAAGGCAGCGGTTGAAGGTAATTCGCAACGAAGGAAATGAGAAATAAGGGGAAAGTTCATATTTTGGGGCGATGGATGAAATGGAAAATAAGGGGAAATGGGAGGGCATTACGGTATTTTTAATGTTTTTTTCCTTTTTAAATCAAGGGTAAATTGTCATTTCGCCAAATTCCGATAAGATGGTCGTTGACTAAAAAGTTCAGGATTAGATTAGCACTTTTTTAAATTACAGGGTTATATTGACACTTTCAACCAAAAGATATGACTATTTTAGCACTCAACTCTTTTTTCGATTTCATTCACTCAAACTGTTTTTTACTTTCTAAATTCAATTCCATTCATCTATTTCATTCACATAATCTCAAACATCTAAAGATATGGTGTCACGGAGTAAACAACACATTATTCTTGTCTGATTTTAATCTCTCTCTTTTTTACTTGGGTCCAAATTGCTGTGATTTCTGTGTTGCGAGAACATCCACACGTGCAACGACATGAAGCACAAATGTGATGTTTAGGACATGGTAATTCGCGAGATCGTCTGAAATCTGCATTGGCAATGTCAATCTCTATGGCGTGGAAAGGAGTTCCAAATTTGTTGGGTAGTAAGAAGAATGAGAGTGGAGTGGTGAAACAGTGTTCTGGCATCGGGGCGCATTACAGTGCCGCACGTGAAGGGAATATGTTGCATTTTCTCCCGGCGAGATTCTCGGTGCTGGATTTCTGTGGATGGACACCCAAAACAAAAGGTTTCAGGTTTTGTGAGGAGGAAAGAGGTTATTGCATGCCACCCTAATATGTACCAGTTAGCACAAGATTTGAATTTAGTAATCAACTTTTTGTTACAATGAAGATCTTTAGATATCGATATGACGTAGGGAGTGATATAAGAATTACACTCTCTCCGTAGCCCAGTTGCAACTTGCAAGACATATGTATGTTTTTTTTTATCGAGTGGTATTTCGGTCTACCTACTAAAATTTAGCGAGGTCGGCATTAACCAGGACTTCAGGGAAAGTTAGGAATGTATCAACATTAAAAAAATCAAAAGTTATATAAGTAATTATTTAAAAAAATGTCGAAGTAATCTTATGTTTAGATCGAAAGTGCGTAATCTAATCATATAAGATTTGAAAGTGCAAATCTAACTCTATGTTTTGTTTGAAAGTGCAAATCAAACCATGCCAACGGCCAATGTGGCCGGAATCCTGTAAAATGACCATTATACCCATTTGAAAATACTCAAAATTTGAAAAACCTAAAAAGACGATATTACCCTCAATGGTTATTAACCAAAAGTTTTCCATTTTCCCTTAGTCTCCTTTTTTTCCTTTCCTTCTCAACTCATTCGTCTTTCCCAACACAAAGTAACCCCCCTTGTTCCACCCAACCGCTCATGATGAAGATCCCGATTGTTGTCGTTGGTATCCTGCAGTGGAGGCGCGAAGATGCCACCGGCCAACAAAAGTAGAGCGCCCGCTCCTAGTGGCATTTTGACCATAAAAAGTTCAACCAGAAAAATGGTAAGTCTGATTGAAATACACCCCCATATGGCTCATTGATGCTTAGTCATGGAGTAGCGAATATTGTTTTGTTATTTTTATTTAATTTGGGGCGAAATTGTGGGTGTGAGGGTTGGTTCGAAAGGGTTTTCTAGGTTAGTGAATCTGGTTGGTGAAATTCTTGATTTTCGGGTGTATATTAAATATCCATTCGGTTTGTGTTGGAATCGTTTTTGCATGCTATATTTGTGTGGCCGAATATAAGTTTTGTTTTGAACGGCCTAGGGTTTTAGTTTTTTAATTGCTAAGAAAAGTGGTTGTGGAGTATCCAACCCTGTCTTTTTTATTATTGTGCTAATCTAACTCTATGTTTTTTATGTAAGTGCTGATCTAACCCTGTCTTTTTATTAATGTCTTGATCAAACCTATTCTTTTTATTTAAGTGATGATCTAATCCTTTGTAATCAATGCCTTGGGCAACATCAGCAAGGGGTAGCATGGTCATGAGATTTTTAGTTTTAACCCCGGGGGTATTTTGTCTTTTCAAATTAATTCAACGCATTAATTCCTCCAGTCAACGTTGGAATAATGCAATTTGGGTATATCTGCACAATTGTTCAAAATCTTAGGGTTAATTTTGTAATTTTTGATTTGACAAGGTTAGAATGACACTTTCGTAAAATAATAGGGTTTATATGTGCACTTTTTTCAATTCAAAAACTTATTAAGGGATAATTTCATATTTACAAATCAAGCCAACACTAGAAAAAAATTCCGTTGATGTCCGACATCGGTGATAAGGTTATAATTTCTAAAGTCAACATTAATCATGAGATATCGACACTTTTAAAAAGACTGAAAATTATGTCGATACTTAAAATAGAATTGTGGGTTAGTTAAATACGAACTCCATCTCAACAAAAATAGCACATTTTGACTTTTGGAAGTTAAGTTGAACCAACTTCAACCATTAAATTACATTATTATACATGCACGACTATTATTATGTTGTATATTGTTGGATTCATCATAACACATATTTTTAAATTATTATTTTTTCAATTTTTTTACACACATAAATAAAGATATTAATAATAAAAAATTGATTTAGTTGATTTCCAAAAATCAAAATCTGCCATTTTTGCTAGGACGGAAATAGCATATTTTCCCCTAAACACTAATAACTAGTGCGATTTTATGTAATCAATGAATCGATGCTTACTTAATAGGGCAATTTAGTATAATCATCTATCAACCTTTACTAACTTTTCATATACGTTAATAACTTGTTTGATATTATGTAATCAAAAATCAATCTTTACTGTATACTCCTATACTTTAAAAGTTAAAACTCAAAACATCTCTTAAAAATAATTTTAAGTTTGATTATAACTACTCTCTTCGTCCCATTTCAAACTACACACTTTGACTTTCACCAGTTTACTTGAAAAATGTTTAATCCTCAATATCTTTCATTAATGATAATTAAAAGGGATAAATACATTTACAACCATGACTTTAGGCTGAAAGTGCTAATATAACCCTGCAATCTCAGAAAGTGCCAATTTAAACTTAACTAATCATTGTATATGTCAATCTAACCCTAACTTTCGAAAACTTTGTGCCAATATAGCCAAACTCTCGGATTCCGACGTTGACCCATCAAATTTCGACAATGACGATAAGTGACATGACAGAAATGCCCCTTCCCTCAATCTTTTTCTTCTTATTCATTGTTGCTCCTCTGTCGGGAACCGTTGCCAGAAAATGCCGCCGCCTCCAGAAAAGCCGATCGGCCACCCCTCCCAATATCTTTTATGTGATCTGCCACCCCTCAATTTTCTTTTCTCTTCTGCCGCCGCCTGCAAGCAACCCTAGCCACAGCCCCGCCGTCGTACCTCACCCTTCCCCCACATTCGCCACTGATTCCCCTCCCCCTCACTGTTGCCCTCCTCCTTCCTCAACATCTGCCACCAACGAAAACCTTAGCCCTCGCCACCGATTCGCCGTCGAAATCAAACCCGCCATCGAACACCCCAACCCTCTGCCACCAACGAAAACCCTAGCCATCAAAATCAAACCCGCTGCCGAACACCAATGTGGGTAACTCAGTACTACCCGCCACCGTCGAACACCCCAACCGTCGAACATCGTTGCGGGTAGCTCAGTACTCCCTGCCACTCTGCTCGCCACCATGGCGCTGCCTTACTCACCACCACAATGCTACTGTGCTCTCCACCACGATACCACTGTGCTCTCCACCACGATACCACTGTGTTCGCCACCATGACGCCGACGCTTTGATTTCGAAGGTATTGCCGAGGAGAAAAGTTTGCAAGAAGAAAGGGGAAGAAATGAGGAAAATCAGGAAGAAAGGGGAAGAAAGGAGAAAAATCGGAATCAGAAGAAAAGTTTGTCATTTTTCGCTTTCTTTTTTTAGTTCAGGGACAAATTTGTCATTTCACCTAATTCCGGCCATATGATGGTTGATTAAAAAGTCAGCCAAGTCAAGGGTTATATTGACACTTTTTCAAATTGCATGGTTATATTGGCACTTTCAGCTAAAATATAGGGTTATTTTAGCACTTTACTCTAATTAAAATTTGTAAAAATTTGATATTTTCAAAATATATGTTATGACGAATATGACAATGTATCACAGAGTATAATAATACTTATACACTAATTCAATTTATGGTCAAAGTTGAGAAGTTTTGATTAAATGAATAGTTAAATTGCAGTTTGAAATGATATAGAGGGAGTAAAATGAAACGAAGCGAAATGACTTGAAACAAAATTAAGTAAAATGAATAATTATTACTAAAATAAATTAAACTGAATTACATATGGTTAAGCTTAAAAATTACATTGTTTAAATCCCAACTAATTCTGATTTTTTTGTTCCATTACAAAGTGGCTAGTAATTTTTGCTGATTCTCTCACTCACAAAGATCACCGACAGAAGCGTACTGATTTGCATGCAGATCCGCAATAGAAATTACATGCTTTTTGCATCGATCCGCAATATTATAGTATACCACTGGGCAGAGATGGATCAATCCACTTGTTGCCACCACAATCCTGAAGTATAATAATCCTGGTTAAGTCACTAGTATTAATTTAAGATCGAGTTGTGGTCTGTAATCTTTTTAGATCGATCCAGTGAAATCATTTAAATTTACAGTACGGAAGAGAGATCAGTCGACTGCAGCCACGTAGCATTTAAGAAAGTTTATATTTGATAGAATGTAGAACCCACAAATAATTGTGTCTGTGTGTATTCATACATATAATGAGTACAAATGGTATACAATGGTATACAAGGTAGAATCAGATATGGAAAAGTTTTCCTTTAGCCATCTCACAAGAAGTACATAAATGAAGATTATGTAGCAAACTAGTGACTGACAAACAACCGATTTTATTTAAAGCTGAAATAACAGGAAAAAACATGTCATAGCCAACTATGGCATAGCTCAAACGAGGTCTTGACTTTATTTAAAGTAACAAATGAAACTAAAGCACCACCACCATAATCTAAAACGTAGAGACACCCCTAACTACGTTCGGGAAAAACGCAAGAAAGAGAAAAGAATTTTTTTTTGGGAAGAGTCAGAGAATATTTAGAGAGACCGCTATGATACCATGATAGAATGTAAAATTCACAAATAATTGTGGTTGTGTGTATTCATATATATAGTGAGCACAAAAGGTATAAAAGATAGAATGAAATGTGAAAAAATATATAAACAAAACCAATCAGAAAGGGTGTTTCTTTCTTAACCTGATTCTAATTGATTTAATATTCTATTAATATTCCAACTTAAAAATAATAATAAAATCCCCTTTGTTTAAGATGGTCCAATTCCATTGTTTAATATGAATTTCAATTTCCAAAAGTGCAGGTATATTTAAAATTGATGTTGACTTTAGAAATTATAACTCAGTCATCGGCGACTGGTGTTGGGGAAAAACTTTCCGGTGGTGACTTGATTTGTAAAGACGGATTTACCTTTTAGTAAGCTTCTAAATTGATTTTTTTTATTATATAACCATGATCAGTTGTTTTATAAGTATCAATATAACCTTTGATATTTTGTTGTTATAGATATAAACCATATTTGCTTTGAATCTTGGTACAAACACTTAATGTTGCATTTGACTAGATATAATATCGAAATGTCTAACTTCTCGTATATGTAAAAAAATGAAAGATAAGATAAGGTAAGATTATTGAATAGATAAAATTAAGTTTGATATTTAAAGTAATTTTTATCAAGAATTTGTTAATCTTAAAAATTATAATATTAAAGAAAAATGAGTATTCCTTCATATCCACTAACATTGACTTTCCTTTTTTCATTTGACCTTTTTAATAATGGTTAAGTTCTTTTTTTGCAAAATTTATTTATTTTCATTCACTCAATTTATACTTTTTACTCTCCCTCACAGTTTCCTTTACTCATTTTACTTTTTAATAAAAATATGTGTTATTTTATCGGAAGCCAATATTTAAAACCCAGATAGATTATCAATCCTACTCCCTCTGATTCATTGGACGTGACACACTTTCATTTTTTAATATTTTTTTTGTAAATTTGACACACTTTGCTTTTATGGCAAAATTATTTCAATTTCATCCACTCATTCTATTTTTTTCCTTTCTAACTTCAATTTTATCCATTCATTTTATTCACCTAAATGTAAACAATCAAACGTATGATGACACATCAAATGAAACGGAGGTAGTATAGGAAAAATGAAGGATTTTTTTCTTATTCAGAAAATGACGGCTCACAAGTCACCTCTTCTGTTGCTTTGCATGCGGAAAAAAGTGGTCATAAGTTTCTGGGTTGCTCATCATCAGCTGATCATGTAGCTACTACTACTGTACTACTGCATGCGCCCGTCACAAAGAGACACCAAGCTAGCTCAATCGTGTGATCAATTCATTTAAATGCATGCAAAGCCCGCCCCTCACCGTACCAAATCAAATTACACGAATATTTTTTTATAATATTTTAAAAATATATTTGATCATTAGTATGTCTGTGTACGCATAACAAGGATAAATAAATAAAATTTATTTTCATAAAACTACTCATTACGATGAATCCAGCAATATCACATGTAATTATGTTGTTACTTATTTATCTAGTCAAATATAAGATTAAATTTTAATAGAGAAAAATATGAAATAATAAGTAAGCAACTTGGACACATAGAGAATCCTCATAAATAGCTCCAAATTCATACTTGTTATACGATCAAAGGCGCAGTCAGAGAAAACACTCATAATCAGTGGCAGAACTAGATCAAATTTTTAGGAGAGGCGGATGTTAACTAAATTTTAGGAGGGCGGATGTTACCTAAATTTTACCGGGGCGGATGAAGAATTATTGTATATCTACCTCACTCATTCACTGGAGATTGGGGGACGGCCGCACCGACTCGCCCCCCAATTCCGTCACTGCCTATAATGTGCCTTCTCTAATACGTTAAAACCGTCTTTAATCACTCTTTTTTCACTAGTGGATTGACCGTATCATCCTCATCTTCACATGAAAACGATATTCATCTTCATATCATCTTTAACACTCATATTATCATCAACATATCAAACTCACATACAATCAAACCCAAAACAATAAACATTCAAACTATCATAGATCCACCTTTAATAATAACATACTCCCATTGTCTCAACTCTATTTGCACTTCTAGTTTTTTACACTATTCTCTATCAAAATTTGACCGCATATTTGAATAGATTTATGAACAATAATATTATCATATTGTTCAATTCATCGTAACAAGTAGTTTCTAAATATCAACTTTTTATTTGCCGTTATTATATGTAGGCAAAGATATTAACGGTCAGACATATTTCCTAAACAGCGTGATAATGATTGCAGTGCAAATCTACTTGGGACAGAGGGAGTACATCAATTTTGTTGATGAGTTGACTAGTACCAAATTTAAAACGGAGAAGAAACCATACTTCCATGACTGCTGCGGCGATGGGAAGGAGATCAAAATTTTTGTTTTAGAGTTTGTTTAGATGGTGGTTCAACCAAAATTATTTACTTTAATACACTTCCGACACTTATTCAAATCGCGGATACCTTTTAAAATAATAGCTTTTAAGGCAGTTATTGTGAAGGGTCATTGTACGACACTTTAGACGGCAGCTCAACCCTCGTTGATTACTTCGTTGCACTTATGATACATGTTCCGACACCGAAAAACCTTCATAACTTCCTTACAATAGTAGCTTTTAACGCGGTTGTTGAGTACCCCCATCACACAACACTTTCAACGACAGTTCAAACCTAAAGTTAACAATACTATGTCAGACGAAGATTAGTGAATAGCCGCCGCTTGCTAGATCTTTGAACCTGTCTACTATCAATCCGACTATTAGAACACGCATTCCAAGTTTAAAACTTAAAAGAGAGGATTTTTCGAAGAAAAAATTATAACCACCATGAAACTATTGACGACGACGACTGCACTAATGAATGTTGGTTGGCGGTAGAAATTTGATGACATTATTTAAAGACCCAAACTTCAATTCCAAGTAAAATTAAGGAGATAATGGGCTAATTAATTAATAATACTTCATTCTTTTGTTTTAATAAATAATATCACACTTCTTGATGTAGTCTGTTTTTTTACAAGTATGTGTATTATCTTTCTGTTTTGTGATTAAAAAGTTGCTTTTAATATTCATTGATTTTAAAATTTCCTTTCATTAAAATTTTCTCACACAATATCCTTTAAATAAAAAACTACAATCAAAATAAAAGTGTGCCACTTGTAAGAAAATAGACAAGATCACGAAAAAGGCATCCAATGAGGATATCTCATTCTAGAACATTTTTATATCAACAGTAGGTAAAGACCATTGGTTTGAAATCCAAATAGAAATCTAGAAAAAGGCGTTTCCCTTTTGAGGAAGTAATTATCTAATACTTTCTCTTTTCATTAACAATATCGTTCTCAAATATTTAATACTAGTTAAGAACAAATAAAATTTATGAAAAAATAAATTGGGGGAATAAAATTCTATATATGATTAGGTATTTATTAAAAATAAAAAATAATTGCGTAAAGTGTTAAAATAACCCTACATTTATGCTGAAAGTGTCAATATAACCATGCAAAATGAGAAAGTGCCAAAATAATCCTAACATGGATGCCCTTGACTTCGATTGACAACAGAAATTTTGAGCGGAAGGTAATAAAATGATCATTTAACCACTGAATTAAAAAAAGAAAAAGAACTATAAATTACAAATGTTGTGAGTAGATTATTATGAGTAGATTATTCCAGCTTATTTGTGAAATTTATATTTTCAATAGAGAATTCAATCGAAAAGCTTCAGATCTACTCCCTCCCTCCACCTTCGCTCCTCCTCATTCCGTCGACGACCTCCTCGACTAAATCTTCTCCTCCACCTACTGGTCGCCACCACTCGACTCCAACCTCACCATTGTGAAGCCACCAGCCACCGTCTGTACAGGTAAACAAAGTTAGGGTTTCGACATCTCCACAATCCGTCGGATTCCAGCGGTGGTGTTGCTCGATTCCGTAGCGATGGGAGGCGGGAGGGCTAATGGAGGCTATGTGGCAGGCGAGCGGGATAACGAGGCGGTGTTGCTCGATAACGGAGTTGATTGTGTTGCTCAATAATGGAAGTGGTGGTGTTGCTCGATAACGGAGGCGATTGGAGGCAGGAGGGCTAACGAAGGTGGTGATGGAGGGCGAGAGGGCTAACGGAGGTGGTGTGGGTGGAGTATTAGAGGTGGTGGTTGAGGTATTGGAAAGGGTAAGGGGCGGAGAGGGTGGAGGAGGCGTTGGTGATGCTGGTAGCATCATAAGGGGAGAAGGTGGAGGTGTAGAAAGTGGCAGTGTTGGAGGTAGAGCTGGTGACGGTGTAGGAGGTAGTGTTAGTGGTGATGGGGTGGGTGGTGGCGATGTGAGGGGGGTGGTGGGGCAAGGTGGTGGCTGGGCAGAGGTGGGGTGGTGACTAGAGGTGGGTGATGGCTGGATGGCGATGGTGGTTGGACAACGGTGGGGTGGTGGCGGCGGGCAGAAGGGAGAGTTAGGAAGAAACAAGTGTTTTCAGTTTTTTATTTTTTATTTTTTTAAGGAGGGGTAAAATGAGAAAAATAATTTAGATTTTAGCAGTAGGGGTATTTTTGTCATTTATGATCCGGTCAACTACTTAATAGGCGAGTCGACGCCGGAATGTGGCTGGAAGGTTATATAAGTACAATTTATCATAAAGTTATGGTCTGTTTAGCATTTTATGATTTTGCAGGGTTATATTGACACTTTCAACTTAAAAGTAGGGTTAGAAAATCATTTAATCCAAAATAATTCGACATTGTTAGAAAATCACTACTACAAGTCTACAACAACCTAGAGATATCGTAACACTTTTCTGACAACACTTATTAGAATGTTACAATAACTTATAAAGTGTTAGTTAAACCTTTGAAAAGTGTTACCTAAAATTTGAAAGTGTTGTGTTAGATCTAAATGCAACATCACCAAAGGCAGTGGCTGAACTGGGACAAAATTTAAGGAGGGTTGAGCTACACAGTTATATTCGGGGCGGACAAATTCTCTTCCTAAACGGAATCATTTATAATTTTAATGAGTTGGGGCAGACAAAGACAAGAAGACTATGACTCCCTTAGTTCATCGGAGTTTACCGGAGCAGCCGCACCGGCTCGCCCCCGTGTAAACACTTTTAAAGTTAATACTTGTGAAAATAATGATAATACTTGTGATAAGTATTGCAATAGATACAATTACATACTATTAGTATCCAAAGCAACACTTTCAAAGTGTTACGTAAGCATTAGTTTGCAATGGCGAAAATAGAGGGATACATAAAGTAAGCAGTTAAAGTATATTGAGATGATGAGGGCATTGTTTATGGGGTGATTTGAAAGGACATAAAATAAAAGGTTAATCAGAAAGATTTAGATTTGGGAGTAGCATGGGTCACATGATGAAAACAATGGGTGGGGGAAGTTGTAAACACTAAACAGGGATCAGTGTGATTAATTTAATTAATTTGTAATTTTATGGTATCTCAGATGTGCAATAGAGACAAATCATTCAGAAGATCTTTCTGGGCAGAACTCTATAATTAATTGGTGATTACCACTAATCCTACTTAATTGAAACATGGGAATCATAATTATTTGCATGCATGTGATGGTCTTAGGTTTGCATGCAACAAAATGAACCAATCTCATTTACTTTGACCCAACTCAATCATCCAATATTCATTTACATAGTTTTGATCTTCCAACTAGAACCAGATATTTGCTTTGTCTCTTCTCCAAAACTAGAATTACAGTTGTATTTTGGATAAATATAGGCCAGAAAAACCAACCAATCATAGTGCTGGGAAAAGTGCCCAGTAACAATTATAAAATGTAAAATTGACATCTAAGCTCGATCAAAGTGAAATCAGAAATTTTATATAAGGGACCAAAATTATACAATTTTTATTTCGAATCAACCATAAAATAACAAATTACAATAGATTATTCATTTAAAAGGAAAAAACTCAAATACTAAAGACAAACTAGTGCTAAAGAAAATATAAAATTGATACTTTTAAAATGGACGCCTTTTGTTAAATTTTGTACCTTTCGTAATTTTTTTTACAAAATCAATAATAAATTACTTAAATAGTTGATGAATATGAAAATTAAATACCCGTCGTTGATTTTTTTGGTCATACTTCTTAATATCTTATTTGAAAATTTATGTTTTTTAAACTCACATTTTTTATTTTTTGAAAGATGTCACATGTATTTATACTACGTTCATTTCATTGGATGTGACACCATAGTTTTAAGTGTTTGGATTTAGGTGAATGAAATTCAATTTATAAAGGAAAATGTAAACGAGTGGATGAAATTGAAAAAATCTTGTCATAAAAGAGAATTGTCTAATCCACAAAATAACCAAAAATGAAAAGTGTGTCATATCCAATGAAAGAGAGGGAGTACTATCTTGGAATTAAGAAAAAAAACTGAATCTTAATTGGAATCAAATTGTTTTCATTAAATAAGATTGTTAAAACATTTTCCAAGTATAACATGGAAAAATATTAAAGGTAAAACTAGATTAAAAAATAATTAAAATTTTCTTGTTGGACTCTACAATTAAAAACAAAGAATCATGACATTTTAAACTACTTTCTTTTTCAATCTTAATCGGCATACTGCGTTTCTTCAACTCTATGTACATTTCGTGGTAATTTTTGGGGACCACGACCTTTTTATTACCATACAAAAATAAACAACACACGAGAAAAATATAAAATAACAATGTTAAAAAGAATGTTGGCGGAGATTTGGCACCCCATGTCTCCCAAAGTCCTGCCATTGTCTAAGTTAACTAGTTTATAGTTATAACCAACCTATTGCAAATATATTTAAATTATATGCCGACTTGATTGATCGTCTGTAATATCACAAATTAGATATATAATAAAAAAATTGTATATCATCAATGGAATATTAAATTTAGGGGTGTCAAATGGGCGATCGGGTCAAACATGGGTTGGGTAAAATGGGTTGTTAAAAATTATGGGTATGACCCATTTTGATCCATTTTATGATGGGTCAAATATGGGTCGGGTCATAAATGAGTTGGGTTGAAACCCACCAACCCGCGGGTAAAAAAGTGTTCAATACATGGGTAAAAAATGGGTGAACCCGCAGGTTTCAAACCATATATGAACCCATATGATATGAGTTTACATACCAACCCATTTGGGTAAAATCCACGGGTTTCAACCCATATAGTGATTCATATGAGTTTATATAACAATCAATATGGGTAAACCTGCGGGTTTTAACCCATATATTGACCCATATGAGTTTATATACAAACCAATATGGGTTGAAACCCACCGGTTTACCCATATGGGTATACCCGCGGTGAACCCACAAATCCAACTCGCCCAACCCATATTTTTTAAATACTCATTTAACCCATTATTCATTTTACCCATACTCATCCGGATTTAAAATAGATAACCCGTTTGACCCGCGGGCTACAGATATCCACCCCTGATTAAATTGCTTCTTGCAAAAATCATGTTCATTTAGCAGTGAGGAGTGTATCACGAATCAATATTACTATGACAAACATGGATCTTCTACAATTGCAACATCACTTGTTCCAAAGTACGATTTTATGTTTTTCAAACTGTAAACACCTTGAAAAATACAAATGGACACATCCAAATCAATTCTTAATACAAAAACACAAATAGAACTACGAACACACAATTTGTATAGCCAGATCGAGAATAATATATCGACGTGAACAACTAAATCGAGTGATTATAACCTAATGTAAGCGATTAGGTCGAAAAATAAAACTAATATATAGATATAAATTCCACACTTATTCAATAACCTAAACATTCAAAAAAACACCAGTCAAAATAAATTGTTGTTTCCCTAACTCCCCACCTTCCCACAATAACATTAATATATTTTTCTCATTGCGATGTACTAATACATATGCTCGTCGTGAATTTCAATTAAAATTTAGGGATTTTTACACTGCTAACTAGGACCGTTTAATTTTTTTGGAAAACTAGCAACTGGTCAAAATCAAACTGGAATTAAATTCAGCTAAACGGTTAATTGGTTAATATAGGTTATGGTTATCCAGTTATGTCGGTTAATCAATTTCATTATTGATTTTACTATTTGGTAATCGGTCTAACCGGATAACCGGTTATTAATTAATTTCATCCCAACAAATAATTCAATAAACTTTGGGCTTTGATCACAAATCAAATAAGAAAACTTTAGATTCCTACTCCAAATTAACTTATTCTTTAAACTCTATAATTAGCCCATATATCTTTGAATAATAATTATGCCCAAAACGAATAATTATGCAAACAAAAGTCGATGTAGCTAATAATTGTGCCCAAAACTGGTAATTATCATCGACAGCTCATGGTATAATTTTAATATTAATTCAAAAAATTATTCAACTCTCATGCAACACAATTAGCCAATTCCTAATTTTTTTACATTCAATTCTTTGTTTTGCGGCCCTATCTACTAATCAATATTAATATGTATTTAAATTTTAAATTTTAAATTTTAAATAAATGATATATATATTATAATCAGTAATAATCGGCACATCATCCGAATCTGATACTAATCAAACCAGTAAAATTAACAACATTATCAGTTGGTTATTCAATTCCTGATAAATTTTACAAACCGGTAGGAATCAAAACCGATTAACCGACAAACCGATCGGTTGAACACCCCTACTTCTAACCCTAACTTTAGACTAAAAGTGTCAATATAACCCTGCAAAATGAGAAAGTACCAAAATAACCCTAACTTATGACAAAATGTGCAGTTATAACTTTTTGTCACTATTCCGGCGTTGACTCATTAATTTGGGTGTTGATCGGACATGAAATAACAAAATTACCCTTCCCCGCATAAGATGAAATTACCCTTTTCTCCTTTTAAAATATTTTTTATCCAGGGGTAAAATTGTCATTTTCTTAAATCTCAGCCAAATCTCTCGTTGACAATTGAATTCAACGGTGCCCAGGTAAGATTGTCACATATGTCATAAAATTAGGATTATTTTAACACTTTCTCATTTTATAGGGTTATAATGGCACTTTCAAACTAAAATTAGTGTCATTTTTACGCTTGACTCTAAAAGTTAATACATTCGATGCACTACATTATTATTATTATTGCCGCAGTTCCCATTCTCTCTTTTAAAAACTCTACTTTCTTTCTTCAATCTTTTTGAAAAATGAGCAAACAATAATTTTTTTAAAATTAATATTATTTGAACGTTTACGTTATTGAATAAGTGTGTTTTTGTCTGCATATATTAGTTTTGTTTTTTGACTTGATAGATAAGATTATTGTGTTTATGGTGATCAATCGATTTAGTTGTTTACGTCAATATATTTTGTCAGGTCTGATTGTAATGATTTTGTGTTGGTGGTTTGTTTGTGTTTTTGTATTAGAAGTTTTATTTGATTGGATTGTTCGGTTTGATTTTTCATCCTGTTTATAGTTTGGACAACATAGATTGTGTTTTGGATCAAGTGGTGTTACGATTGTCGAAGATCCCTATTTTGCGTAGTGATGTTAATGAATGATACACTTCTCCCTTCAAATGATCACGATTTTCCTTTCCCTTCAAATGATCATAATTTTTGCAAGAAACAAGTTAATATCTAGATGTCAATATTAAAATTTTATTGAATTTTTTATTTGTAATAATACGAACGGTATAGTTGACCTATACTTTAAATTAGTGATGGCCGTTTTTACCAACACTTACAAATGATTGTTTTACTTAATATTCATCCTCGAAAAGAAAATCGTGGTTGTTTTATTACATTATAAAAATCTTCTGACAGACTATCTGTCCATAAGTTTATGGAGAGATAATTTATTTTTTACCTTATACATTGCATTTGTTAAATTACATACGTAATACTAAATTTAGAAAATATTTTTTATATTATGTATTTTTATATTTTCACGTTTAAATACACATTATTACTTTTTTTAACTTTTGAAATACAATATTTTAATTTTATAAAAAATTACATCATTTAAGGTAAAAATCACTGTGTATTGTCCATAAACTTATAGAAAGACTGCCTTATCTGAGACTCTCTCTATAATTATTATACAATAGAAGATCTATAGGTTTTTCCTTTAAAAAAATATAGAACAATTAATGTATTTATTTATTCAAACTCTATTATTTATTTAATTTAAAAATAATACGTCTTGCATAATATTTTTTGTAATTTTTGCATAATACCTTTAACATCATCCCTGAAATGTAATTATAGAGTATAAAGAAAACCTTGGGACTAGTACTACTCCCTCTGTCTCACCCGATTCTGCACACTTACTATTTGACAGTCAAAATTGTTGAACTTTGACCATATATTAAAATAGATGTATGAACATAAATATTATCGTATGAGATATTGTTAGATTCGTCGTAACATGTAGTTTCTAAATATCAATTTTTTTATTCAGCATTATTATCCTTAGATACATATATTTACATTTAAACATGTTTTTCGGAAACCGTAAAAAAAATTCTATGCAAATTTTCCTGGGACAGGGGTAGTAGATTAAAATGATGATAAGACGATGAATGTGAGGGAGGGCATGAGAAGCCACTCGGCTATGTCCTTGCTCATGCAAAAAGCCCTCCATGTTCCCTTCCATTTAATCTACCGACACCTCTCACGTGATCTTTTGTTCATCTCTATAATCCTTCCATTATTTTCCCACATGTATTATTTCTCTAAAAATCTAACCACTTTCAGTTCTTTAAATATTCATTTGCAAAAAAATAAAAACTAGTACTTTTTTTAGAAGAGTGAAAAAGGAGAATTATTAAAATTGAATAACATGTACTTACTTTGCTTACTTTTTTTCCCACAATAATCTGAGTTACCCTGGTTTACTATATTCACCAAATCGTAACAAGTGTAATAAGTTTGATCATCCTTATATTTTTTAAATCATCCATTCAAAGATGCTCGAAAAAATACACAACAACGACTACAATGAGTGGAATTGACATCCAATCTAACTACCATTTAGCAATAGCTAACATATTGCAAAGATATTTAAATTACTTGTCAACCAGAATAATCGTCTGTACTATTATAGATTAGAGATCCAATTAAACTGTAACACCGCCCCCCAAGGATATTAACTAGCTTGCGGCGAAAATCATGACCACTTGGCAGAGAAGAGCGTATTAGGCATCTGTATCACTACGCCAAATATGGATATTTTACAACTGTAACACCACTTGATCCATCCACTACCTATATTGTTGAAACTGTCAACACCTTTAAAACACATATTTGAACAATCCAAATTAATAGAAACCTGGAGATAAAACCACAAAAACACACTCCTTCAATCCCAACATAATTGAACACTTTGCCTTTTCAAAATCAAATTTCATAAACTTTGACAGTAAATATATATTAATCTATATATAATAAAAATATCATGTGAAATCTTGTTACATTCATCTTAACATCTATTTTCTAAATATCAATCTTTTATGCGGAATTGATATATGTAGCTAGAGATATTGACGGTCAAACATGATCATTGAAAACCTTGAAAAAGTAAAGTGGCCAATTCTGTTGGGACGTATGGAGTAACAAATAGATCGAGAACAAAACATTGACCCAGACAACTAAATTGAGCTATCATCGTGAACATCTAGATCTAATCGATCAGGTCGAAAAACAGAACTATGCGGAGATAAATTTCACACTTATTCAATAACAAAACATCAACTAAATTAAAGATCATTTCTCCATCTCCCTATAATGGGAAGATGGGGGAATATTGAAGAAAAGTAGGGTATTTGAAAGACAAGGTGGAGCAAATATAAGTAGTTTATATCTTGTTTAATAGTTTGATCATTCTTATGACTACAATATAAAATAAAATCCAAAACTAATTCTGTAAAAAAAATCAAGTGAAAATAAACTGAAATTAAATGTGACAATCAAGTTGAATTAGTGGATTTGTGGGTTTAGACCGATAGAGTGGTGGGTCAATAATTTTAAATCCAAATCCAACTTGATAATGATTACAAGTTACATTACCTCAACATAAACCCAATTCAGTATATGCACATTTATTTTAAACTAAAGTTTAAAAATTAAGAATATTTTTTGCCCCATAAATTTAACAAGACCCAACTTAAAAACACACGAAAATGCACAATCAATTCGAGAATGACTTGAAATAAGGAATGTTACATTTCTCTCACTTTTTTTTTTGCATTAATAAAGAAATTAAGGAGGTTAGCTAATTATCCTGCAGGTATTGGCGGATCTAGGGTGGAGGCATTGGGGTAAGTGCCCCAGTGACCCCACCTTTAATGCTTGATAGTTCTATTTTAAATTAATTTTTTAAAAATAATTGTATATGTGTACTTAGTATATAGATACATTTTCAGCAGTAATTTTAAAAAGTTTATTAATTGTACAAAATACTCACATGATTACTTGTATTAAGAGTCTGTTTGCACTCTCCTTGTTTTAATCAATTTATTTTGAGATAATTTGCAAGAAAATTATAGATAGGAGGACTTTACATTATATGCTTCTTAATAATGTACTAATTATGTGTAATCGAATTAAATGTTCCTGATTCAATCCATGATTGTCTTGTTCCATTACTAGGGAAAAAACATGTCTTATTGAACTATTATAGAAAGAGTTATTAAACTTTATCAAAATATTAAAAGTTTAAATAAATATTATAATGTTATATTATTTATGCTAAGATTTAAGTTTCATTTAATATATTTTATTTATATTTTATTTTCTAATATACTATTAATTATTATTAGTGTGTCCCTCTTAATTTATTTTCTAAATCCACCACTGTCTGGAGGTGGACCCATGCCCAATTGTTAATTTCATTGAAACATGTTATGTCTAGTAAAAGAAACGATTAAAAGCTTTTCATAATAATTCAGGAACATTTTAGTAATATGGTGCAGAAAGAGAAAGATCTTGTAATTTCATCCACAAGTGAGAATTATATTGTTCTTCGTTTGGAGTAAAAGACGATATATCTCGTTCTCAGGACCTTTTCACCCGAGTACCGCGGATTGTTGAGGAGGTAAATCATGGCATCCAAGAGTCAATCATATGGTGGTCAATTCCTGATACACACAAGGAACTCTCCGACATAAAGAAAATTCCACACCGCTAATAAAAGTTGAAACTGGAACTTTTGCTTCACCAGACACTTAATCACATGACCAATCACGTGAAATTGCCGACCCTAGCTAAAAGTAGAGTAAGGATGGCCATGCCGTAGAGGAGTTTTAGGGGAGAGATGGGAGCACAACAAGGAGAGGCATTTACGCATTGTTGGGTATTTCATGTGATTGCTGCTCTCTCTGTCTCTCAAAATGTACAGTCCATGTTATGCTGTATACAGAGCCCAACATTCCATGTAGCCTGAAAAGGCTAAGATGCTGCATTTGTCAATGGGGGCCCATTTCAGGCCCACCCTTCTAACTTTTATGGGGAAAACTTTAGGACTTTACCATATGGTTTGTTCCCTTCAAGAATGGAGACACCGTTTCTGCATCCCATTACTGCAACACCTAGATGTGTCGATGCAACGAGTGGCGGAACCAAACTCATATGTAAAAAAAAAAAAAAATTAGGTTAAGAAATAAGGGATTGGGAGCGGAACTATTAGAGTTTTCGATTAAGCGATGAGGGGTTGAGAGAAGAGATTTGAGCCCGACTATCTTATCTAACCAATTATAGAGTGTCTTGTTCGGCGACTCGCCACCCCTGGCTCCGCCACGGGATGCAACGACTTTCATGGAGGAGGCTTTATGTTTTAATTCCTTTTAAAAGAACAAGTTTGCTATTGAAATTTTGTACAAACTTGTTTGAGAGTCTTTCTTGCATTCAGGACCAGTACAATTTTTACATAATGCGTTTTTCATATCAGAACTAATAGAGATTTAGGTCAAGAAATGTGGTGCTGTAAGCAAAGATTTAATCCATACTTCCTAGTCTGGCTAATCATAGAGGTGACTTGCGCGACAACTCGCCACCCCTCAACTCCTCCACTGGATGCAACCACTTCCATTGAAAGAACTTTGCCTCGTTTCCTTCAAGAAGATACAAGTTCTCCACCTCGCTATTTCAAAGTTGGGGGTTCGATATCACTGGTTCCAAGTAATCGACAGTTAGCATAATTGAAATTACTTAACATGTTTGCCGTTTTTTATATTTATTAGAACTACTCCGTGT